>VYZU01042430.1:4846-19476 GCA_013401355.1 Ceyx cyanopectus
AGGGTGCCAGAGCTCTGGAACAGGCTGCCCAGGGGGCTTGTGGAGTCTCCATCTCTGGAGACACTTAAGACCCGCCTGGATCTGTTCCTGAGAGACTTGGTCTAGATGATCCTGCTCAGGCAGGGGGGTTGGACTAGATGATCTTCTAGGTCCCTTCTAGCCCCTAATTTCTGTGATTCTGTGAAAAGCCAATGGCAGGTTGAAAGCTTAAGCCTTAGACAGAGGCAACAATGGGAACACTGTGGTTGTTGCCTATTACAGGTTGTCAGATTAAGGAGCACCTATTAATTTAGACTTATTCCAGCTACAGGAGGCTTTGCACTCACAGGCTCTTGCCGTGTTGGGGGACTACAGACACCCTGACACCTGCTGGAAGGGTAGCACAGCAAGCTCCTGGAATGCACAAAGGATAACTTCTCAAGCCAGGTAACAGGCAGCCCTACCAGAGGCAATGTGGTACTGGTCCCACTAGTCAGAAAAGCAAGTGATCTAATAATTGGTGACATGAAGACAGGAAACATCCTGGGCTGCAGTGATCAAGTACTGGTGCAGTTCAGAGTCCTGAGGAATATGGGTCTTCTAATTTACAGTATTTTGGTAACTATATCCATACACATCCTGCCATTTGCAAAGGCAACAACCACTAACACAGGCCTCTCATTTAAATGGACATTCAGTCTACTGTGAACATTTCCATTCAAAGATACCTAAGGTGTTATGGTGACTGACAGTAACTTCACATGATATTCCAAATTATTAATTAAAAATTCAGTAAACATAGTTCAAATTGTTCCTATAAAACTGAAAAAGTAGAAAATAACAAAGTAACTTCCAGAAAATACACTTCAGAACATTGTATCTCAAATGAATTCACTGGACTGCCCACGACTGATATTCAAAGGAACAAATGAAAAGGACTTGCACTTCAACAAACTCTGAACTACTACAGCTCAAGTCTGCAAGACAGTGCAGCAAACTGCAGGCATCAGCATGCTCCTGTTAGAGGCAGAATTTCAAGAAACAGGCTAAAATAAGGTTTTATAAACAGTGCCCACATGCCTGTTCTTTTGGCTTTCACCACTGCCTAGTCTTAGAGGCCAGAAATACTTCATTTTCAGAGAATACAATACTAATCCTCAGAATAAAAAAAGGAATAAATAACATCAGATATATCCAATTTAACAGTACCATGCCAGTGGCATACAACTGCCACTCGAAGTTGTAACTGGAATGACAGCACCCACTAACAAAAAGCTACCTGTTCTTACAGAAAGAGCATTCCCTAAACCACCTGTCAGCACAGCAGTCTGAACTGCCTTCATTTAGATTTAAACTAAATGTTCCTTTTTCAAGAGGAAAATAAAAAAACTGCTCATTCTCACTGCTCTTCAGAATGACAGCTGCAGCTTCCAGCTCATGGTACAGGAAGCTGCTGAAAGGAGCAACAGCCTAAATTTCACCTCTAGCAAATTAGGTCTCACAATCTCGACTTCAGCATGATTAAGTGAAAAATAATTTTGAGAAAGCACAGTGACTTCTCAAACTCAGAAAGCTGGTTTAAGATACATAGTTCACCTCTGCATTCAGAATATTATGACCAAATTTTTCTCAAAAATACAGATCCATGAACTCCAGCTCCAGGCTACTTAGCTTTATCCCATCTGGTGAGAGCTCAAAATACATTTCAGTCCTCACAGGATGCCATTTTTCTTCTGCCACCATTAAAGGCAGCCCATACTTATGACAATGCCTTTAAGAACAAGCACCAAATAATCTGCAAACACCATAAAGACCTGCAATGTACAGTGGACAACTTAAAAGACAAGACCATCTTCTTCTGCCCCTATGAATTTAGATGCAAAACTCTCCCTACTACTCTCAGACAGTGTTTCCAGAAAAGATGTCTTGCAATCTGTTGAAGAATCAGAGCTGATCAACTGCTAACTGAAAAACTTATCTTCCAAAGAAATACCAATCCCGAACTGCATCCCACCTGGAGATCCCAAAAGTGTCACATGAAACTTACTGCTAAGTGTCCCGGACTTTCCCTTCAGTTATTTTAGCCAGCTAAGCAAGCAGGGCATGCTGGGTTCCAACTAGGCAAGAAATTCCTGCAGCTTTCAGGACATTAACAGACATCCTCCCTTCCTCTCTCAAAAATTTTCCATTTCTCCTACCTTACACACCAAGGTAAAAAAAGAGGAAAGAAAAAAATTCAAAGATATATTTCCTAATTAAAAAGTCAAAAGTACACTTCCTTCAGTTTTAGTTTATAATTACATAGGCAAGGTAAATTTCTGATATAGACAATATGAGACAAGGTAAATTTTTGATATAGACAAACCAAAAATAAAACTTAAAAGGCCCTCTTCCAGCTTCCACCCACACACCTGCCTTCCACACCACATTCTTCATCAGGAATCTGATCCACCTTCAGCTAAAGAAAAGGTTGTTTGCTGCTTCTAATACCGCAGGGCTGCTACAAATTCTATCCTGATGTTGGAAGCTTTAATTTCTGCCCAAATTAATTCATAGACTACTAATACTCATCTGTTCTTATGCTGATGTTGTAATCAAGCATGAAAAGCACTTCCCATGGTGCCTACCACTGTGAAATATTTATATAGCATTACCAAATCTAGCTTGTGAGCTAAGAAGTCAGGACCCTTCTGTTTCCTTTCCCATGGGAGCCTTAGTCTTCCATACATTCTTAAGCACCTCTCTTCATCTGCTCTGGTGGAAATCCACTCCCTTTAGAAACAGATGGCATTCTAGAGTGGCACCACTACTCTGACTGGAAGTTCCAGGTGCTATGAGCTTCACCTTTCAGTGAATCCCAATCATTCATCCATGCTGCTCCTTTGACAGACAGTTCCAGAAGACTGGTCCCCAGGCAGGCAGTTGAGTACAAACATTAAACATTGTTTAAAGTCATCATTTAGACAAGAATAAAAGCTTTCAGTGCAAGAGGCTTTGCTCTCCTTCTCCCCAGGGAAGACATGCTAGTCTGAATACTGCTGTTTAGAATTTAGGCTTTCTCTCTCCCACTGCCCTGAAAACACATTTACCACACATTACACTATCACACAGACACTGCCCAAGACAGGCGAAGACAATGCAGTGGTATCACACAATAAACCAGGCTAATAAAGCAACAAACTGACCAGTGCAACAGGTTTTACTACCCTTAATCAAACTCCATGGTAAACATTAATGACATATATTGTGCCTACTGCTGAAGAGGGTAAGAAACTTCTTAGTTCCTAAGAAAAATGCCTTTCAGTAGCTTTACTGACAAGAATACATTTGATTCTTTCTACAAATAACAAAAACAGATTTTGCTGGCACAAACCTACATTTACAGTAATCTCTTGTGCTGTCTTGCTAAACAGGACACTCGTATTTAGTCAGACCAGCTAAACAGTTGCACAATTGATTACTGCCCTACTTCAGGTCCCAAAAGTATGACAGACAGTCATTATGAAGAACTGTAAGAGAGGAAAAGTCTTGTGAACCCAGTTAGGGGTTTGAGGTTAGTGAGTGGCTGGAAAAAAATTGTACTCAGCTAAATAAGGCATTTAAAATTATTTCAATGTTTAGAAACAGACTAACAGGCAGGATAAAACATTTATAAGTTTCTGTATTTACTATTTATATTAACTGTGCAGCAGTTAGTGTACAAAGAAAGAAGCAGCATTGCCTGGAAGATAAACAGTCTGTAATTCACAAAGTACAAATCCCAATTTAGCCCTGACATTCACTTCCTGAGCAATTACCTCGGTCTTCCTAATTTCCTCCCCAAAATTGAACTCCTCTAAACCTAGGTGAAGTTTATCAGTCTAGTAGTTGCTGTTTCACATTGTCCAGAGATCAACAAAACCCATTTCTGATGTCCAAGTTGGCCTCTACACACTTCTACCCAGCATTTCACAACTGATCAAAGACCTGTTTAAAAGGGAAGACACTAGGCCAGTTTTCTGATGCTAAACAGTGACTAAAGTAGCTTTGTACTGACACATAAAACCAGAAATTTCAGAATAAAGCAGAGCTTTAAGTAACACAGTGGGGGCACAGCTATCTTTAACAACAACAACACAAAAAAAAAAAAGCAGAAAGATGCGTCTTTAGGGCTTGTTTTATGAAAAAAGCCTAAAACTCAAGTAGTGACTCTTGAGTGGTCATGCTAATTAGCATAAATAGCCCTCTGGGACCTTTAAGCAGATAATTTTCATAACAAGCTTATTACCTACAAACTTGGTTTACAATAGTGATTTGATTAGGAACAAAACTGACTTTTAGAAAAAAAAAATCTCTTTCCCAATAAATACTGTAAACCAATAAACCAGTTAGAGAGGTAAAAAAGGTTTTATTTAGATATGCATTAATGGTCTTCATTTAGACAACCAAATAAAATATAAGTTAGAAATACAGCAATGATGCAGAGACATTCAAGTTGGAGGAAATGGGAAAAGGGCTTTCAGTTCCAATTCTGCTCCTTTCCCTGAGCTCAACATCCCTCTGACACAAAACCACATGGAATGGCAGTCTAGGAGACGCACAGTGAGTTCACCTTTAGACCACACTCCAATTCCTGTGTTTGTGTAGCTACAAGCCTTCTTTTCACATTCATTCAGTTCTCTCTTGTCAAGGTTTAGGGTCAGGGCAGTTCAACGGACCTGTAACAGACACTCTGTTAACCCCCTCCCTCCCCAAAGGGAAGGAAAAAGAGAATAAGAGAGGGGGACTTATTGATAAGAAAGGACAAGTAGAGCCACTTTAATGAAAGTATTAGTCATAACAGAAATTGAATGCTGCCTCCCCAGTGGCAATTCTGTCACCTTCAACACTGATGCTGTGCAGCAGGCACTGGGGAAGATCCAGCAGCAGATGGGACCAGGCCTAAGGAGATGGATTCTGGTACTGGCTTCAGGAACACACAGATGGGGAAAGAGGCACAACAGAGGCCTATTCAGATACCAGCAATTGAAAAAGAGAGCAAGAGCCAAGAACTTGAGACTCCTGGTCTTGCAGCTTTATATCGTGAATGACATATATGGGCTGGAATCCCTCACTGGTCAGTTTGGGGTCACCTCTCCTGTCCACTCCCTCAGGTGCAGCCTTTCACTCCCTGCACTCCCAGGGTGTCACACAAGATCCAGCAGTGGCCTTAGGCTGCACACCAGTCCCTGTACTGACTCTAAATACGGGGTGTTGTCACTGCCAGGAGCAGCCACTGCCTGGGAAAACAGGCTGCTGACTGCACACAGGGCAGGGAGTGAGAAGGGACTGAGCTGAAAAGTGAAATCACTGAGCAGAACTGATCTAAGTTCAAGCAGGGCACCCTGCAGACCAGCAGTCAAGAGAGGCTCCCATCATCTACAGGGTCCAGACAAGACCTGCTGCACTTTCACACACCCTGTAAACCACAAAGTGCTTCGTTCCAAGTGTCCTTTCTGGCAGTGACCAAATACACAAATCTTGGTGGGAGAAGACACTGGCAGCCATATCCTATAAGTTTCCCTTCAGCAAAGTATTTTTCCTGTATTTTAGAAATATAAAGAATATACTTTAACAAAGTTTGGCCATACATGTGGCCTTGAACACACAAAAATGTTTAAAATACAAATCAAGCCACAAAACCTAAAAGTTACACAATTCTGGTCACAGAGACAATGCATTTGAAAAACATCAAATGTGTTGAAGCATGTTCATGAAGTTTTATTCATAGTTTATGCTATCTTAACCTCTCATTAAATTTTAAAGCATATGTGTAATCTTTCCCATAGTTCTTTGGAAATACTACTACAACACTTACTAGGACTTAAGGAAAATATTCCAGAACATATGAAAGCCTGTTCTTCTTCAGGTAAAATTAGAACAACTTCCCTTCTTTGGAAATTCCAATTCTAGCCAGGGAACAGAAAAAGACTAGCTACTAAAGAACAGCACTAGCAACAAAACCAGGAATTTTCAGAGAACATAACCTGAAATGCTACAGTATACAGAGAAAAACTAGAAATAATTACGCTGGTGATGTCAAAAGTTGTGATTTTTGGTCATCTACTAAACCTGAAGTGGCAAATACAAGCCCTCCAAATTTGCATCACCTCTGTGCAAGTACATACACTCACCAATAAAATCCTAGAAGATCCAAGAGTAAGGTAACAATGCTCTAGAAGAGGAGAAAGGTACCTGCTGTAAAATCGAAGAAAAATTAGACAGAAATATCAGGACTTGAGACAGAAAGATAACTTCAGCATAGAAGGGTATTTCTGGATTTTCAACAGGATCTTGACATCCCTTTTCCTCTACACACTAAGATTATAAACTCTCAGGGAAATAGAGAAAACAATCCTCTCATCACAAATGCTGCAAGACTAACCTGCCCTGAAATGCATGCAGGAAGGAGGTCACAAGACCAAGTTTATACTGCCTCACAGATTACAAGCCTCAGACAGATTTTACCATTTCACCCAGCAATATTCTTTGGCTCTTGCAGAACAACTTCTCATGTTCATTCCTCTGACAAATACAATAAACTGCAAATTCAACAAAATTAAAATGAACTAAAATCTATTACCTTCATATTTTCTGGCATGACAAGAAAAAAAAAAACTTTATGAGACAAATGTACTACTACTTAGAATTTGTGCAGTTAACCCTGATTCTTCACTCACACTGCTAGAACAGGGTTTTTTCCAACAGCAGACCACAGCTGAGTGGGAGAGCTTCAAGAAATATAATTGATACCTTTTACAACCACCTGTTTCCTAGGCCTAGACAAAGTATGCTTTAAACTTACATAAGTTTTCAATGCTAAAGCAATTAAGAAATTAGTATAGTTCTCAATATACCAAACTAATGAAATTCTGTGGGTTCATGAACAGTATCAGCTTTTGTGTGGTTTCACAAATCACACTCCATCCATTCAGATGGCAGAAAACACTAACTCAAAAATTTACCACTGCACTGTCTGAAGAGAATTACACCTTCTAGCTATTTTGCCATACACAGCCATGTACATATTATGTACCTCTTTTATATATGTCACTTCACTGTTGTTACAAAGAAAAAATTTGGTTTTCTACCCCTACAAATCAGGAAATACAAATTCTCTACTGTGATACTCTTTTGAAAAGTAAAAGTAGCATCTCTTTTTCCCTGCAGTATAACTTTTTTTATCTGGAAAAGTGAAATACCTATCAGACCTCACTCTTCACTTACTACATACCCTTTGGATCCCGCTTCATTTTTGCTGGAACACACTACTCATGCATTTAATACAGCTTTGGTTAGTACATAACTTAAATGACTAAACTTAAACCCAGGAGCTTCCAGCACCCAAGGGGCATAATATTAGCATGCAAAAAAAAATTAAATCCCCATAGATTTATTTAACAATAAAGCACAAAAAAAGTGGCCAAAAGACTACTGACACTCTGAATATTCCTCACACCCCTGCATTTTGACAATCAGGTTTTTAGGTTAAGAGCACAGGGAAGCTGAAAGAGAAGCAGGACAGACTGAACAGTATTTCACTTCTCATTCACAATTAGGAATGTTGAGATATTTGAGGTTTTTTAAAGCTTATTTCATGTCTACAGTGATAACTACACAGAAGCACTAGATTTAGGGGCCTGCAATGTCACCACTGCCACCTCAGAACAGGGATGTAGCTATACAGGTCTGCATGAGTTTCAGACAGCTTATTATTTGCTCCTAACACTCCACTAAATGTATTTACTTTCTCACTGTCAGTCAACAAACACAAGCAGCAGCTTGTGTAAATAAATGCATGCTGTCATTTATCCTGGTTAAGTACTGTACTGCCTTGCTCAGAACACTGGAATGATCACAATAGGTAAATACACCCCTCCACAGAGCACAGTGAGTGCAACAAAGATTCCCATGCACTCCAGAGGGTTTCTCAAAAAAAACCCTAACGAAACAAAAGCAGCCATGTCTGCAAACATTTCTCCAGTTGATAATAAACCTTCTCAAATAACAGTGCCTGAGGATAAATCTTTTCAACTTTTTTAGGCAGTTAAAATATTTGACAGACCATTTAGCACTTTCGCAAACAGGAGTACTCGACTTTAAAATCTGATTTTTATTCAGCCAAAATACCCAGTTGGCCAATACTAAAAAAAAAAAAAAACAACCTACCAAAAAAGAACTAAACCAAATGAAAGTCATTATTAAAAGCATGTTTTGAACTTTGAAGTTCAAATGCCTGATTAAGCTAGAAAAATATTAGTTGATTGTGTAAAAGCTGTAACAACTAATTATTTCCCATGAAGTCTGTTGTTTCAAATTCTCACTGGAATGTTTAAGTATTTCTTACTACTACTGACATTTTTCAGTTCCAAGCAAAAACTTATGCTAGAATACTACCTTGGACTGTAACATCAGTCTCAGAGTGCTTTTGTAGATTGAGGGGAGAAACTGCCAGAACCAGGATCCAATTTTAGAGCAACAACTTTCCTGAGCTTATCACAACTAGGTTTTCAGCCTTGACACAGAACAGGGCAGCTCCAAGTAAACAATCCTATCTCTAGCAGATAAACACACGTATTGTTGAAAGACTAAAAACAATGTTTCCACAAAAACAAGCACATTTCTTTCAAGGTGTTAGAAAATTAATCCAAGAAATCAGTTAGCTAACATTAGCTTTTTTCAAAAGTCAGACTGAGAACTTTCAAACTGCATTTGTGAAACATTTAAGTGATCACAATTCAAAGCATTTTCCAGTTTCAGATTTTAATTTCCAACTGAACAGTGAAAACTGTTCATCTCTATTAAATTGTATGATTTACAACACTCAACAGGAATTTCTTCATAATTATCTGAGGCAGACCAAGGAAATTTAAATTTTCACCTGGATATCTCTAAAGCTAGTAGTAGCAATGCTTCACCATGCTCAGCTTAAAAAAAGTCCTCCTCAAATCCTATCCATATTTCCTCTTACAACCTATTCCTAACCAAAACCTGAACTATTACCCATGGTAAACCCATGAGAAGCATTCCTGCTTCAGATACTGACCTACTGTAGTAACTACATTTATAAACAGAGACCACAGTCCAATTTCCCATAATCCAACTTCCAACTAATTAATTTTGCTGTCTCGTAAGCTGGTGAGGGTTTTGACCGGCAATATTCCTTTCCTTGATTTTATTTCCCAGGACCATACTGACTACAGAGAACGGGCAAAAAGATGAAAACAGAGCTTTTCTCAGTGGCAAGATGAATTGTTTTAAATTCCTAAATGTTTCTAACACAGGCTTCAGACAGACATTTGCCACCTCCCTCTGCCACACTGTTCAACCAAATGAACTCTTTTGCAGAGGCAGGATTGGAGATGCACGCAGACGACTCAATATGACTTACAAGATGCATTCATCTTTATTCACAACCTTTTTACATTTATAGTGATCCTAAAAGCAAACGTGTTTACATCTTTNATCTGACTTTAACTGTCAGGCTTTGTTTTTCTTAAGATGGAGCATAAACAGATTTTATAAAAGCAGATGCAACATTCCATAGTTTCCAGAACTTCACTGCTCAGATGTTGTATGAAACACAGATACAGACACACCTAAATCCCACCAATGTTTCCAAAGAAGGCTTCAACAATGTATTCCCTTAGCCATCAAAGGCAAACCACCTGTGCTCAGGCAACTTCCAATCCTGCCAACTCACTTAAGGCCTTTCCTCACATCTCAGACCATTATTTCTCAGAGGACTTTCCAGGAGATTCCCATGTGCCAATAGAAAACACAGACCTGCAACCAAAACGC
Organism: Ceyx cyanopectus; assembly: GCA_013401355.1. Classification (NCBI taxonomy): domain Eukaryota; kingdom Metazoa; phylum Chordata; class Aves; order Coraciiformes; family Alcedinidae; genus Ceyx; species Ceyx cyanopectus. The sequence continues at coordinate 14,645 of VYZU01042430.1, forward strand.
ATCCTCTCCCTGCTCCCGGTCCTCAAAATGCAGAACTCACTGCAACCTGCCAAAAGAGGAGACTGTTCTATAAACCCCACCACACCTAAAATCCTGCTCTGCAGAAGGCACCGATGTTCACCTTACAGCAGTGAGCAAAATCTCATATGCACTCCCTCACCTCACAGGTGCAGATTAATCACTGCAGCTCCCACTGTAGGCAAAACAGTGAAGACACCCTGCAATCACCCACCTTCCTAAAACACAGCACATAACTTGCCTCAGCGTAGAGGAATGCATCCGAGAGCAACACTTCCCAGTTCCTCACCAGTACACACACCTGCAGAAGAGAGCCCCACAACTCTCACGACAACTTTTTTCCAGGGATACATCTGCAGACAGCAAGTACATTTTCATTCTACTGTACTACCCACCCTTCCCCCGATGGTCGTGACACAGAAGTCCAGATGTGAAACAGCAGAGGTAATCTCTCTGCACGTCTGGTGGGAGGTGTCGCTGCCCAGGGCAGGGGAGCTGGAACTGCAGGGTCTTTAAGGTCCCTTCCAAATCAAGCCATTCTAGGATTCTACTACCCAGTAATCTACGGGTGCGAACACGTATATTGCTGAAAGGAAAAAGGTAGCTATAGCAGCCTTGCTCCCCTCCTGCAGAGTACAACATGCGCTGTTCACCCTTCAAGCTTCTCAGCATTCTTCTCCAAACAACGAGGAGAATCCATCTGCTCGGGGACTAGCCGTAGCTACGAAGTCACCCTCACTCATCAAAATACCTTTCTGCGCCGCGAGAAAAAGAGGTCAACCCACGACAGCCTGCGCCCCTCTCACCCCAGATCCCCCCATCACCCACGGCAGAGCTCACACCGCTCACCTCCCTGACGACTCCGTCCCCCTCACCACAGCCCCGAACTCCTCCGGGGCGACCACCACACCGCGGCCACAGACCGCCAGCCGAGCCCACCCTCTCTCTTGCTCAGCTCGCCCCCCCGTCCCGGAGGCAGGGGAAAGGCCGCTCGCGACTCTCTCCCCGCTACCGCCCAGGGGGTAGCGCGGCCTGAAGCCGGCAGGGGACAGAGAACGGCCCTCCTCCTGCCTTCCGCCGCCGCACGGATACGCACCGTCTCCTCGGGGCCAATGTCAATCCGGAAGGTCTGCTGCTGCAGCGTCTTCAGGGTGATCTGCATGGCGGCAGCTGCTGCTGCTGCAGGCCGCCCCTCGCGGACGTGCTTCTACCCCCACGTCCCCCACAGGCCACCGGGACAGGCAGCGAAGTGGAGGGAGCGGAAGAAGAGGAAGAGGAGGGGAAGTGGGAGGAGGAAGAAGGACTAGGAGGAGGCGGAGCAACGGCTCGGCCAGTGCGGCGCGGCCGCGGGGCGCCAGTCACACTCGCCGGCGCTGCGGAGGGCGGGGCGTAGCGCCCGGAATCCGGGCGGAGCTGGGGGTGGGAGGGGGGAGAGCTGGGCTGTTTGGGATTCGCGGCTGCCCGCCGAGGATCTGGCGGGAGGCGGGTACGCGAGCGCGCATGCGTGGGCACTGCGGAGTGGTCCGGCCGCTGCCGCCGCTTCGCCGCCACACCCTATGGAGGCCGCCGTGCCAGGAGCCTCTGAGCTGAGCAGAGCTGAGGGCAATGCGGGTGCGTCCGAGTACATGTCTGCACCGCCTTTGAGTTATTCCCTCAAATGTATGGTACATACTTCCATATCTATAAAGCGCAGAGGAGCCTGCAGCCTTCTCCTGCACGGTCCGAGGGTTCTGGGTGTGTGGTATCTAGGATTGTTTAGCACCACATCGCTGGCATGTCTGTTGGGAGGAGCTGAGAGGAAGAGTAAAACCACTTCGTCCTCAGTGTGCTGTGGGTCTCTGGTTGTAGTAGTTGCTTCCCAAGCTCTGTCCCTAGCGATGCTGTAAACATGGTGGACCTGTTCAACAGGTGCAGACACTGCAGCAGACAGGTCAGGCAAAGAGCTTCCCTGGCACTTCCAGCAAATTATCCAGCATGGTAAAAAGACTTCAAGAAGCTGATGACAACATATTGTCTCATGCTCCCAGTCCAGGCCCCTCCAGGACCCCTGACAGATCTGAGCAGAAGATCCGTCTCATCAACTGTGCTTCATGGGGTTCACAGCAGCCCCCACTCCACCCCTCTTCCCACTCATGGGAAAAAGAAGAGACACAGGAGGACCCAGATGAGGCTGTGCCTGGGCCCCTCAATCCCAGGCAGGACAGCCAGTGCAAGCAAGCCCCAGCAAGACCCTCTGACAATTATCCCTGGTGCAGTCCCGAGAAGCAAACAGGGTGGCCTGTCGTGATGACCTCATCAACAAATTATGATGTCACCTAGCAATGGAATGTGATGACTCATTCTGAGGGCTTATATATGGGCACCAAGTCTCTGCAAGACAGATTGTGCTCGTGCACAGTCAGAGCAGTATTGGTGCTGGTGTGCTTGGAGAGGTACTGATTGCAGCTCTTGGTGTCCAATGCCAGGATATAGGATATAAAAGTAGGTTATAAGATTTTCCTGAGAAGCGTGAGACTTTCTGTGCTCCATCAGGATCTCATGTTTCCACAGGGCCCAATGTCTGATGGTCTGGGAGACATCCATGCTACTGAGGAGAGGGAGAGCAGCCCCAGAGCCACACCTGGCCCCGTTGCCTCTCCAAGGGGGACTCCTGCCCCAAATCCAGACCCCTCCAGCAGCCCTGAGAGCTCTGAGGCAGAAGAGCAGGAGGACCCAGAGAAGGTTGTGTCTGGGCCTTCCAATGCCAGCCAGGGCTCTTCTGTTGGGTGTCGTGGAGCCCTGAAGAGGATAGCTGGCAGCCCTGCGGCCTCTTCACCTCCTAAGAAAAGGCAACCCTGCCAAGGGTCCCTGAGGTGGCCTCGAATAACATGGAAGAGCCCTGTGGCCTCTTCACCTCGTAAAAAGAGACCACCCTGCCAAGGTACTCTGTGGCAGCCCCGAGGAATTCTGAAGAGAAGGGCTGACAACCCTGTGGCCTCTTCACCTCCTAAGAGGAGGCAACCCTGCCAAGGCTCCCTGAGGCAGCCCCGAGGAATTCTGAAGAGAAGGGCTGGCAGCTCTAAGGCAACCACACTTCGTAAAAAGAGGCCACTCTGCCAAGGCTCCCTGAGGCAGCCTGGAGGAATTCTGAAGAGGAGGGCTGGCAGCTCTGAGACCACTTCACCTCATAAAAAGAGGCCACCCTGCCAAAGCTCCCTGGGGCAGCCCTGAGGAACTCCAGAGTGCTGACAGCCCTAAGACCACCTCACATCCAAAGAATCAGCCCATCCTACAAGGCTCCCTGGGGCAGCTCCGCGGAACTCACAAGAGAATTGCTGGCAGCCCTGCGTCCACTTCAGCTGCTAAAAAGAGGCTACCCTTTCAAGGCTTCCTGATACAATCCCAAGGAACTCAGATGAGGAGGGCTGGCAGCCCTGCGAGCTCTTCATCTCCTGAGAGGTCACCCTGCCAAGGTTCCCTGGGGCAGCCCCAAGGAACAGAGTGACCTGTCCTGATGACCTCAGCAACAGATTGTGATGTCACCTAGCAATGGAGTGTGATGACTCATTCTGAGGGCTTATATTTGGGCACCAAGTCTCTGTAAGACAGTTTGTGCTCATGCACAGTTGGAGCAGCTTGGTGCTGGTGTGCTTGGAGAGGTACTGATTGCAGCTTTTTGTGTCTGATGCCAGGATATGGGGTATATAATCTATAGGTTATAGGATTTTCCTGGGAAGCATGAGACAATTTGTGTTCTCCGTCACAATCTCATGTTCCTGCAAGGCCCAACATCTGATGGACCCAGGAGATATCCATGCTACTGAGGAGAGGGAGAGCAGCCCCAGAGCTGCCCCTGGCCGAGCTGCCTCTCCAAGGGGGACTCCTGCCCCAAATCCAGACCCCTCCAGCAGCCCTGAGAGCTCTGAGGCAGAGGAGGACCACCCAGAAGAGGCTGTGTCTGGGCCTTCCAATGCCAGCCAGCGCCCTTCTGTTGGGTGCCGTGGAGCCCTGAAGAGCAGGAGCATCAGCACTGAGTTCACTTCACCTGCAAAGAAGAAAAAGCCCTGCCCACAGGGCTCCCTGGGGCAGCCCCAAATAACTCGGAAGAGGAGAGCTGGCAGCCCTAAGGCCACTTCACCTCGTAAAAAGAGACCATCCCGCCAAGGCTCCCTGGAGCGACCCCGAGGAACTCTGAAGAGGAGGATTGGCAGCCCTCAGACCACCTCACGTCCAAAGAAGCAGCGCCTCCGACAAGGTTCCCTGGGGCGGGTCCGTGGAACTCGCAAGAGGAGAGCTGGCAGCCCTAAGGCCACTTCACTTCCTAAAAAGAGACCATCTTGCCAAGGCTTCCTGAAGCGACCCCAAAGAACTCAGAAAAGGAGGATTTGCAGCCCTAAGACCACCTCACGTCCGAAGAAGGAACCCCTCCGACAAGGCTCCCTGGGGCGGCTCAGCAGAACTCGCAAAAGGACAGCTGTCAGCCCTAAGGCCACTTCAGCTACTAAAAAGAGGCCACCCTGTCAAAGCTCCCTGGGGCAGCGCCAAGGAACTCAGACAAGGAGGGCTGACAGCCTTCATGACATTTCATTTCCTAAAAAGAGGCCACGCTGTGTCAAGCACCGTTCTCGGACCACAGCAAGGTTTAAAACATTCACAGGAACACGAGAAGAAGTCATACTGGAGACAAGTACCAAGTTTTATTTTCCCTCAAGAGCACCAAAAGACTGTCATAGATTGTAAGTCAATCAGCAGATTCTCCTAGAGAGTCTAACAAGGCAAATAGAAGACAGCTTGCAGCCTTAATTTTTTTTTAATTGTATCCTGAGCTGCATCAG
>VYZU01042432.1:0-16834 GCA_013401355.1 Ceyx cyanopectus
AAAAAAAAAAACCCAACCCCAAGGCTGTCTAACTGTGTGATGGCAAATATGGACCGAATCGTTGACATGGAAACCGGACTAGAGGCAGCCGCGCTCCCTCCTCACACACACACGAGTTCTCAGCAGCCCCAGCCTCTCCACTCCTTACAAACGTGGACTGGATTTTTGGCTTCAGGAATCAGCCTAAGAGTTTCTGGAATAAAGTAGGAACCGGCAGAACTCCAGCGGCCGGGCAGGAGGGGAGGAGAGGCTGCTGGAGGTGGGAGGAGGAGGAGGATGCTCTTCCATTTTACCGGGTGCAGAGTGGACCCAAGAACAAGAGCCCCCCCCCGTCTATTCTAATTGAGGGAGCACGCCAGAAAACACGGGCTGGAGCCGGGAAAGGCTCCGAGTGTGGCCACAGAGCATCACAGTTCCTGTAAATACATCTGTGTTTGCCCAGCCCCTGCCCTATGTAGGTTAAACGCTCTCCTCGCAGCTTCCTAACCCCCAAAATTCACATTATCTGAGCGACTGGGTCTCTGCAGGTGGCAAATTGCAGGAGACGAAGGTTGTTTATCCTCTGTACAACCCCCCTCCAAAAGCAGAAATCACCTCGAGGTGCTGCTTGGGCTCCCTCACAATGCCACAGGGGCAAGGAGAGGGCTCTGAGCTGCGAGTGGAGCTCGGCAGAAAGGAACTCGGGCCGTCTGCTGCCCACAGCTCGAAGGCAGCTGAATTTTTGCTGCTCTTCCCACCAAAGATTCCAGGGGGAAGGGCCTGACCCCGGCTCCAGCCTCCTGCTAACATTTGACAGCGAGCTGAGAAACTTTGGACGCATGTTAAGAGAGGAAAAGGGGAGCCGGCCTAACTCACGGAAACACGGGATTTTAGCAGCCCTGGCTGGGAGGAGGAAAAAAAGGAGCGGAGTTTGAGGAGAGGAAGGGATGAGGAGCTCGGAGCAGCCCCCAGCGCTCTGGGAGAAGCAGCGGGGCCAAGGGCTCCGAGGTTCCAGCCCCGCGGTCCCCTCCCATTCCCTCCCCATCTGCCACCCGGGTGCCGAGAGTTTCAGGGCACATGGATGTGGGTGTCGGGGAGGGGACGAGAGCAGCGCTCAGTGGAAATAAGGAGCTGGAATCGCAGAATTCCAGGAAAAAAAAAACAAACCGGGGCAGATGCTCGGAAAGGGGGTGGATCGCCAAGAATAAAAGTGAAGGGAAAGCAAAACCGCGTTTCTTTCCTACAGCCCGGGCTCCCCAGCCGCCCTCAGACAGCAGCTCTGGTGCTGGGCGCTCGGAGAAGGAAGAGTAAATCTACTTAAAAAAAAAAAAAAAAGAGAGAGAAAAAAAAAAAAAAGCCTGAAAACGCGGCCCGGAGTTTGTAAAAAAACCTGCACTGGATCAGGAGCCAAACGGCTCCTTTTTCTCCCGGATCCCACCAGGGCTGGGACCCGTCGGGTGGCATCGCAGGGGCAGCCACGTTGTCTGCACACCCCGCTCGGAAGAGTTCAAACAGCACTAAAAAGAAAACAGCATATTAAAATAAAGAGGCTTTAAGAGCAAGCTCCTCAATGCTGGGCCTGGATTTTCCCACTGAAGCTCAACTGTTCTTCTGTTCCAAGTAGTTGGGAGCGGTGCAGGGAGGGGAGAGCAGCAGCGGGGTCGCTGGAGAAGAGAAACCGGCTCCGAGGGGCTGGTCCCCGGCTGCTTCTCCCACCCTCGGCCGCTCTTTGCACCGGAGTGTAGAGAAAAAAAAAAAGAGAAACCCCAAGTAACAAATGAAACTCTGCCCTCCTAAAGTGTATTTTTAGAGAAGTTTGAGTTCAGGCGTCACGACTGGGGGGGAGGGGGGGGGGGTTGCTGGGAGAGAGGCAGGCGCTGAGAAAAGAAGGGTTTTTTTTCAGGGTAGGTTTTTTTTTTTCAGCTCGCACTGCCATTTTCCCGAGGCTGGGAGGGAGGCAGCGCAGAGCAGAGCAGAGCGACAGACAGACAAGCGCTTTGCGAGGAAGTTTCTCGCGGCAACTGCGGGCTGGATCTGGAACGGAGCCTTTGGTTGCCGGCAAGTTCAGCGAGGAGAAGAGTTGGGAGGCTGCTGAAAAAGAGGGTGAAATTCAAAGCAAAGAGAGAAAAAGAAAAACATAACAAGAGTGGAGAAATAAAATGGAGGGAAGTAGGAAGAGAGGAGGCAGACCGAGCTGCGCTGAACCGCCAGAGCAGGCAGCTCTGCAGCAGCGCTGTCGTAGAAAGTTGGTGCGGTAGCCTCGGGCAGAAATCCCCGGGCTGGAGCGGGGAAGGAGGCAGAGCCCCAAGGACAAGCGGTGCTGTGCAGGAAGTGGAATTTTCCAAGGGGTTCACATCCTTCGGTGCTCGGCTTGGGTTGGTTTTTTTTTTTCCCCTTGGCCAAGATGTGTATCTGGCGGCGGGAGGGAGGGAGGGCTGCCTCCTAGAGACAGGAACGGCCTGCGGATGGATTCGCTGGGGGTGCAGCCAGGGAAGGTGGGGGCAGCTTCCCCTGCAGAGGACTGGCTGGGGCACTCTGGGCACCCCCCTCTCCTCTCCAGTTCCCAGTCTCCCCAGTTCAGCCCCCACGTGTTACAGTGTCATTTGTGAAGGAGGGCAAAGTCAGCTAAAAAAGGCTCTTCAACAAAACAAGCCCCCCCCCACTAAAGAAAAGCCCTCCAATTAAAAAAAGAAAGCCCTCGACTCAATACAAGCCCCTTCAGCTATAAAACAACCCCCCCCACTTAATAAGTCCCTCTAATGAAAAAACAACCCCCCCGACTCAATATAAACCCCTCCAGTGACAGGAAAAACCCCCCAACTCAATAAAAGCCCCTATAACTAAAAAAGAAAGCCCCCTAACTCAATAAAAGCCCCCCTAACTAAAAAAGTCCCCATACTAAAAAACAAAGCCCCCTGACAATAAAAGTCCCTCTAACTAAAAGACAACCCTCCCACCCAATAAAAGCCCCTCTAATTAAAAACCAACCTCCCCTGACTTAATAAAAACCCCTCTAATTAAAAAACCCCCCAACTCATTAAAGGCCCCTTTAACTAAAAGTCTCCTGATTAAAAACAAAAGTCCCTCAGCTCAATAAAAGCCCCTCTAACTAAAAAACAAAACCCCCTGACTCAATAAAAGCCCCTCCAGTGACAGGAAACCCCCCCAACTCAATAAAAGCACCTCTAACTAAAAAAGAACCCCCCCCCCCTACATTTATTGCTTATACCCAACACATCCTATATTCACATAAACTCCTGTGTAGGTCCCTGCTGCTAATTCTTCCCTCCAGAACCAGCCCTGCTCTTCCCATCTGCCCAGAGCAGGAATGCCCAGCGCTGTAAACCCGTCTGAGTTAACCCTGCAATCGCTGACAAACACCGATCACTTCCAACAGTCCCCCCACGGAGGGAGGAGCAGAACTTTAATCCCCTTGTTATGTGTCCACACGGCGCTGGATTCGAAAAGCAAGAGCCAGCTGCTGAGGAGAGGGAGCTCTGCACCCAAGTTTGGGTTTGTCCTGAGGTGTTCCTGAAAATATCCCTCGATTAAAACCGGGAACGACCTCCTGAGATGCGAGCTGAGGCCGGGAGAAGCAGTTCACCCCGCACAGGGCAGGCGCTGGGTGGCTGGGACAGCAGCTCCAGGCAGGCACCACGTGGGGAAGGCGAGCTGGGGAGTTCAGTGTTCTTCTCCACTCGGGCCATGAGGGACTAGGAGCCTAAGTGGGGGAAAAAAAAAAAAAAATTAATAGAATTTCAAAAAAAAAAAAAGGCACCTTTTCATGCTGCTCAGAAGCGACCTCTGCGGCTGCTGGGGAAGTTGAGCAGCTCTGAGCTGGGAGCACTGGGCAGACGCGGCACCGCCGGCTACGGGGTCGGGAAAATCAAAGGGAAAAAAATAATGGAAAGCGTGGAGGGAGGGGGGGGGGGGAACCTCAGACCCCGAGCAGCGAAGCGCAATTGGCTGACAGGCGTTATCCTGCTCCGGGTAATGAGGAGTCCCACCCCAGCCATCGGAACTGGCTCTGGAGCGGCTCTTTCAACGTGTGGCTCAACACAAAGCTGCTCCGCGGGGTGCGCAATTACCGCGGCTGTGCGCGGTCCCCAGGTGCCGGGGACATCCAAAGGCTTCCGACGCGCTCAGCTCTCCTAAAACCCAGGAGGAGCTCCCCCGGGAAGCGGCTCCCGACCCGGCCCCGGTGGTACCGGGTACCCCCGCCCTGCTGGGCGGCCCGGGGTCGGCAGCGGACCGGTGGGAGAGGGGAGGGAGCATCAGCTGGGTCCCCACCTTCCATCTTCCCGACTTTCTTCTGGAGTGTTTTCATTACATCTCCTCGTCAGCGGGGACCTCTGAAAGGCCTGTAAAAGTTTAATAGGCAAATGTCACATCGAGCAGGAATCTCAGTTCATCACGGGTTGGGTTTTTGTTTAGGCAGTGTTTTAACTTTTACATATTGTATTTGTGAGTAATTAACAGTGGGAGATTTAAAGACAACCTCCCATTTCCTTTCCTAAACCCATGCAAAGCCCGTTTACCTCTGACACAACACCCACCAGGACAGAGGTGAGGTGAAAAGTGCAAGCACCAGTTTACCCACAGATGCAGGAAAACATTTGAAACCCTACATATTAATGGACAGGGCCAGGAAGAGAAAGATCATTCAAAGAAGTATTATTTATCACTATTTTCCTACGGGTATTTTTGGTTCTTTCCTCTCCCCCCCCCTCAACTTTGACTAAAGCAGAATACACAGAAACCTTGCCTGCAGTAGAGGGCTTTTTTTTTTCTCTCTTTTTTTTTTTTTTTTAAACGGAGCCCAGATGCTGGTCAGGATTAAGGTTACACCAAACACATTCTACATTGCCATTTTCCAAACAGAATGAAGCAGATGGAAAAGCTGGAAGAGGATAAAGCAGGAATGGAGCACACGGTTGCAAACTGCACAGCCCATGCTGGGGCTGGAGAGGAGCCTGGGAGGCAGGAGAGGCAGGGAGAAGCCAGGCACACGGGCTGCCCAGAGCATTCCCTGCCCTGCCAAGAAGTGATTTTTAATTACAGAGCTGTCAGGATTGGGTGTTTTAAACCTTACATTTTGAATGGGAAAAGAAATAAATACAAGAAATTCAGCTGCCAGCGTTTCTCTCTAAGTTCCTCGGGGCTCAGTCCTAGAAGATGCAAAAGCCACTGGCCTGGGGCCATCAGAGTACTTAAGTATATGTGTAATTTTAAACAGCAGCAGCCCGGGTGATTTTAAGCATATACTCCCTTAAAGTTAACCATGGACTCAGCACTTTGCAGGATCCACCCAGAACACTCATTCCAGCAGCTCCTAGCTCAAGAAAAGGAGTATCTGTGCCTCAGAGAAAATTAATCTTTTGGAATGGGCTAAAGATTAACTTATTTTTTTTGTTTGTTTGTTTTATTTCTGAAAGACACCAGTTCATCAGGGAATAAAAACTATGGAAATCAAATCTGATCAAATGGAAATAAAATCTCTGGTCAAATGGAAATCAAATCTCTGGTCAAAAGAAATCAAATCTCACTGAATCCACACTTCTCTGTAAAACACCCCCAACTTGGCAACCCCAGGTTAGGATTTCATGGGAAATTCTACAATGGCTTCGTTTCCTCATCACTTGGTTGTAGAAGGTGCTCTGAAAATCTCCTGCCAGCACTGATTAGAAGAGGTTCTGTGGATATTCTATAGGCACCAGACCCAGCAAGAACACACAGAAATATTCCTGCTCTGGGGAGAACACTCAGCAATGCCTCTTCATGGCAGATGTGCAAAGCCAGGCACAGCTAGAAAATTCTCCTAACACCAACCAACTGCAAGATTCCCCATAAACAAGGTGTTGAGCAGCTCTGAAAGCTTTGATCATGAAAGGGCCAGGCAGAAATCCTACTGAGCTCCCTTTCAGCAGCCAGATCTGCCCCCTGTAATGCAACCCACATGGACAAGTGTTGGTCCCTGGGCAGGGATGGGGCTGATTTGCTGCTTTGAAAGCCCCCATCCTGTCAACTTGGCTCTAATGTACATGGAATAAAAGATTCTTCAGTACCTCAGTGCAATGAACTTGCATTCACAGGAGGAAAAAGGCAGCCCAGAGTGGCTTTGCTGGAACTCTGGAGTGTGGACTATGGTTGGTTGCATCTCCTGGTCAAACCTTGGTGCTGTTCCCTCCTTTTAAAGGCTGATCCCATCCCAGGAACCTGCAGTGCAACCAAAGCCTTGGTCAGAAGTGTTCAGTTCCCTTGTCAAACAGAACCCTGAGCTCTGGGCATCCTGAAGAATGACAGAGAGTTGTCAAATATTTATCACAACATCCAGCCCCTCTGACAAAAACAACCAACAAAACCCAAACCAATGACTAAGACTAAACCCAAATGGGAACATTCCATGGCCTCACATGACCAACAAACAAAACAAAGCACTACAGTTGAGTTATGATGCAATTGAGTGATTGGTTTCTTCCTCATCACCTCTAGGTCTACAAAAAATAATCTAAAATTGAGATTAATATAATAAAAATAAATAAAATCTAAAATCCTACTTTGAAGAAAGGAAAAAAAACCCAAGCAAAATCAAGCCAAAGACTTGGAAAGTAATGTCCAGACAACTAGAGACTAATTAGCCTGACCTCACTGAGAGGTAGACTTACTTTTTTTTTTTCCCTGGAGGGGGAAAAAGATGTAGAGAAAAATAAAACAGATTAAATACACCCAAGTTTTAGCAAAAGCAATCATGCCAGACAGATCTGATGGCTCTCTTTGATAAGAAAGATATTTCTTGGTAAATGAAAACATGGTTGATTTCACCCACCTAAAAAGTCAGCAAAGCATCTGATCTGGTGCCATGTGTGAAAACACAAGTTCAACTGGAAAACAGGAAGATTGGCACAAGAAAAGTTTAGTGGGGAAAAAAATGGCTTAAAAACATCCCCNCTAAGACTAAACCCAAATGGGAACATTCCATGGCCTCACATGACCAACAAACAAAACAAAGCACTACAGTTGAGTTATGATGCAATTGAGTGATTGGTTTCTTCCTCATCACCTCTAGGTCTACAAAAAATAATCTAAAATTGAGATTAATATAATAAAAATAAATAAAATCTAAAATCCTACTTTGAAGAAAGGAAAAAAAACCCAAGCAAAATCAAGCCAAAGACTTGGAAAGTAATGTCCAGACAACTAGAGACTAATTAGCCTGACCTCACTGAGAGGTAGACTTACTTTTTTTTTTTCCCTGGAGGGGGAAAAAGATGTAGAGAAAAATAAAACAGATTAAATACACCCAAGTTTTAGCAAAAGCAATCATGCCAGACAGATCTGATGGCTCTCTTTGATAAGAAAGATATTTCTTGGTAAATGAAAACATGGTTGATTTCACCCACCTAAAAAGTCAGCAAAGCATCTGATCTGGTGCCATGTGTGAAAACACAAGTTCAACTGGAAAACAGGAAGATTGGCACAAGAAAAGTTTAGTGGGGAAAAAAATGGCTTAAAAACATCCCCAACCAACAAAAAAACCATGGTGAATTGTGGTGAAATGGGAATTTTAGGGCAGAGAGTGAGTGGTGTAAAGGCTCCTCCAGCACTGTTTATTGCTTTGAAGTGACAGGACCTGATTAAAAAAAGAGAATTTCTAGAACTAGTTAGTGACAAAATGCAGAAGACTGGAATATCCTCAGTGAAGAACTGGATGGAAGAGGTTCTGGAGCAGCACAGGAATCCTGAGGAGCAGACTGGAGGAATGCAGTAATGAGATTAATGCAAATCACACGGCTGCTCACACAGGGACTCAGCCAATCTTCTGGCAAACTGGGAATTCATCACAGGGAGCAGAGAAGGAGGAAGAGTCAAAGTTATTTAGTGACAGAAATGACTGAACATCACCACACTGGAGGGGACAAATGTGATGCAAAGAGCAGGTGAGGTATGTCCAGAGGTTATGGCAGCAGCTCTCCTGCAGAATTTTGGGATTCTATTCAAGGATGAGATGCAAAAAATAGAGCAGTCCCAGAAAAGGTTTTTTAGGGTGGTTATAAGAGCAAAGAATCTCTCATGAGAAGGCCAAGTTTAATTTCAGCTACAGCAGCAAAAGAGGCTGAGAGAAGCCAGGGTTGGTTTGTACACACAGACTATAGCTTGGACACAGAAGTTAACCTGCTGGGTTATGTGGCACCAAAGGCCTGGATACCCTCAGGGTGAAAATCAGAATAGATTGTCTTATAATAAGAAAAAATAGATTATAAAAGTCCTTCTAGTGGTGCTACTGGACTCAAAGGGGCTGTTTTTACCCAGCAGACAAAGGGGTTTTACCCTTAGGGCCAAAGTGAGACCTGATTGCCCCACAAGTCTGGTATGAGGCTCCTCAAGCCCAGTGTGAGGGAATTCCATACTGGGGGGGTGACCAGTACCAGCAGCCTCCTTGGAAAGGTCACCTGCAACCTGCTGGGTGATTGATGAAGAAAAGATATAGAATTAGTCTACCAGGCAAGCTGAAAAAGGTGTCACTGTAGAACACATAGTGAAGTTTTCCATCAGTGAAAGGCAAAGAAAATCTCTGTGAGATTTTCACCACCACTGATGGTTCAAAAGTCTTGAGCTGAGAAGTGAAAAGCACCTGGAAATGCACTGCCATGAGTAATTCTGTGCTCACTGCAGCACTTGGGATGATATGCAAGGAATAAAATAGAGAAGCAAACCAGCAAATAACAGGGATAAAGGAAATGATAAAACAAACCCACCTCGTTCATTGAGGTTGGAGGATTTGATTAATAATTAGAGAACACCAGAGCAGGTTGCTCAGAGCCCCATCCAGCCTGACCTTGGACACATCCATGGATGGGGACACATCCACAGCTTCCCTGGGCACCCTGGGCCAGGGTCTCACCACCCTCAGAAATTCTTCCTGATGTCTGATCTGAATCCACCCAGCTCTAGTTTTAATCCATTTCCTCTAGTCTCAAAAGGGAGAGAGAAGAGAAAAGAGAAGAGAGAGAAGAGAAGAGAAGAGAAGAGAAGAGAAGAGAAGAGAAGAGAAGAGAAGAGAAGAGAAGAGAAGAGAAGAGAAGAGGCACAAAATACCAACCTTTTGTTCCATAAAGGTCAGCAATCCAATGTTCACATCCATGGAAAGCAGAGGAGGCAATTCAGTCAGGTTTGGTGAGGAAGGAAGGTGACACTCACTGGGGAGGAGCTGGAGAGCACCCTGTGCTTCAGGGGGGGTCCAGAAAAGCATCTCAAGAGTCCTGATGGGACCTGAGGACCTCCCCATGTCCCTGTGACACCTAAATTCATTGTTCTAGCAAATACAGGAGGAGAAACACTGGTGAGAAAGGAATATTTCCATTAGAAAAATGGACTTGTAGATGAAAACCACCCCGTTCTGGGCCTGTGCCTCAGGTTTCTACTTCAGCAGGTTACCTGGAGGACTTTCTGGCAACTGCCAGCTCCAGGAGAGAAGAGGGAGGGTGTTCAGTGCAAATGTACATTCCAGCATCTTTTCCTGCCCTAGAAACATTCTTTCTGGTGAGTTTGTTGAGAGGAATGACTGTAACTCCAGGCTGGTAAACTCCACTCACTGGTAAATCACCTGCACTGAGGAGCAAGTCCCTGTACAACCAGTAAAAAGTTGTTCTTTGTGTTGATAAAATTCTTTCTCCTGGCTCAACAGATCAAGTTTCTTCCCTGAACCCCCACAACCTGTATTTGACTCATGGACTGTACCAGGAAGCAACTGTAGGTAATTTTTTATGCATTGCCAAGTTTTATGACACAGAAGATCAGCACCTTGTCCAGAAATATACATTAAAAAAAATTATATAATACAGAAATATATCCCATGACAATATCCCTGACACAAAACTGGCTGGTTTGCAGTTGGAAAGGGACTCAGAGATGCTGCTTTTCCTCTGCACACAAAGAGAAATCTTTGGTTTGTGTTCAGCACGGGTTTCTAGGAATGCAGTTTTGTCATCCTGATGTTTGGCTGCCACCACTGGCCATCCCAGTTCTGCACCAGTGCTCCGTGCTATCAGCCCCTGCTAGCTGCCTACACCCAGAAACAGTACACCACTGAGTACACTGCTCCAGATAAACCCCGGCCAGCAGCAGCAGGTTGATTACATCTGACTGTTTCTCTTTGTGTGTTTCGGCCACTGTTTGAGTAGCAAAAGCTCTGTGAAGCCACAGAATCCAACCTTTCCACCTGTGCAACCTCCCAGGAATACTCTGATTTCCCAGGAGGTTCTTTGTGCAACCTTGAAGGATTTAAAAAAGAACTTGCACGGGCAAAAGAAAAAAAATCACCAGATGCCAAGAGAAAAGGAACAGTAATTTGCCAGGTTGACCCACAGAATGCCCGAATTCCTGAGAATTCCCTGTCAACAGAGTGTGGGAATAAATGCCACACAACTGAGCAGCAGAACACACTCCTGAGATAACCACTCAGAGGACTGTGAGAGGTAAATTAATAGAAGAAAGAGCCCTGCACCCGTTTAGCAGTGAAAATACCTGAAATCAGCATAACAAAGTGGGGTGAGTGTTCTTGTGCTCAGTGCAGTTAAATAGCTGTAATTAGATCAAACAAACGAGATTGATGTATCATCCCTTTGTAGGCATGGCCTCGAAGGTAGGTCAGGAGCTAAGTTCAGTAGAACAGTTTTAACACCACAGCTTTTCCCTGACAAGGCACAGCCACACACTCACTCCCCACTAAACTGCTCAGTGGAACTGCTTAATTCCAACAAAAAAGAGTTTCTAGAGAAGATGGAGATCATAGAAACAGGTTGGAAAAGCCCCTTGGGATCATCCAGTCCAACCATCAACCTGCTCTACAGAGTTCACCCCTAACCCATGGCCCTCAAACCCACATCCAAACCACCCTGAAACACCCCCAGGGATGGGGACTCAACCCCCTCCCTGGGCAGTCTGTGCCAGCCTCTGGCTGCTCTTGCTGGGAACAATTTTCCCCCAGTGCCCAGTCTGCCCCTGCCCTGGAGCAGCTGAATCCATCCCCTCTGCTTCTGTCACTAGTGCCCTGTGAGCAGAGCCCAGCACCAGCCTCTCCACAACATCCTGTCAGGTGCTGTAGAGAGTAATTTAAAATTACATTTTAATGTAATTTAAATTACATTTTAAGCAAACCATGTAGAACAACATTGGTTTGGATGTGGTCACTTCAGAGAGGAGGAAAACTTCAGGCACTGGATGAAGAGGATATATGAAGATAAATGTAAATAGGAGGGAAATGCAGCACTACCAGCACCTATAGGACCCCTGGGAGAGCTGAGGGGATGAAGCAAGGATGGAGCTGAAAGATACCTGACAAAGCCCCACCAGCAGGCTCTAATGTAAGAGAAGGAAAGATCCAGGGATCTCAACTAGGGGAGCTGGGAATGTATGGGAAGGTGCTGCAGGTAAACATGGAATGGGTGGAGGAAACAAGAGCAGAGCTTGAAGGTGCCAGTCAATAGATTAATCAGACACTCTTTAACTCAAAAATAACCCCCCAACTATTTCAGAGCTGGAATCAATAAGTAATGAACCCATTATAAAAGACCTAATAGTAGAAAATAACCTTGCACAGCATAGAGATGAACAGTTTAAATTAGGCAGAAGTCCAGCTAAAGAGCAGGTGGGTAACTCATCAGGAGAGTTCTAACCACCAGCTCCAGCCATGGTGGCAGGATGGGATCAGGAGGAGACAGGCTGAGCACCAGCACTGTCTGGCACAGCACCCAGGCTCCAGGTCCTGTGGAATTTTGGGACTGCTCCCTGGCAGTCCTGTCTTCTGGGATACAGCCTGAAAACCAGTGAGCAGAGTGCAGTGCACCTGCCTGTCACTGCAGCCTGGGTGCAGACCAAGAAGGTCTTTCTTTTGATAATCAAGGTACCAGTAAGAGCCCCAGACTGTAAATGGGGGCCACCAATCACTGCTCTGATTAGAGGATGTCTCAGGTGAGAACTGGGGCTTAGCTGCCAACTGCAACTCAGCTGAAGGAACAGTTGGAAAAAACATTTCTGCTTCAATTACTTGCTAGAAATTAGGGGGAAAAAACAAACAAACAACATTTGCTTTCTCTTCTCCTGCAGGAATTGTTCTAGCCACTGACAGCCTGTGGAATACATCACTGCTTCATGTTGTCAGAATTCATCCCAATGAATATTCTGCAAATACAAACACAGTTTCTCCTTCTCCTGCCTCCTGATGACCCAGTGTTACAAAAGCTCCCAGCACCTACATTCAGAAGTTGAAGAGCACTTTCTTTTCTTCCTTTTCTCCTTCTTCCTTTTCTCCTCTTTTTCTTCTTTTATTTCCTTTCTTTCCTCCCTTTCCTTTTCTTTTTTCTTTCCACCAAAAATGCTGCCACCTTAAAGATGTCTTTACACACCACTGTCTCCAACAGAAAAGCCAGAAACTGCAGTAGGATGAGAGGGCTCCTGAAAAGTGGCTGGAAGGGGCCCCCTTGGCTTCCCAAGGCTCAGAACTGCAGAGAGCAATGGCTGGGCCACAGATTGTCTTAAATCATTTTCTTTCCTCATCACCCAGGGTTAAAATCAGTTAATGAAACCTGGGAAGAACTGAAGGGCTGGTGATTTCTGAAGGGAATCCTGCACCAGTGTCAGAAAGCAACAAACCTTATTCTGTGAAGCAGAGCACCTACTGAGGAGCCACCACAGTGCTCTGAAAACACATCACTGTGTCCTGAGCATCAGAAGAGGCCACTGGGGGAGAAAAAGGCAGCACTGCACACTCAGGGCAAGGCTACAGCACCGTGGGACAACTGCTGATCACTGAGCCCCCAGGAGTCACCCTCGTGGTGCTGGGTAAGGGGGAGCTCCCTCAGACTCATGCCAAGCACATCCCCACCAGCAGAACCCCACAAAGGGCACAGAGTCTAAAACTTTTTCTGTAGCTTCTTCTGCCCCAAGTTCAACTTGTTTGGGTGATTTATGGAGAGAACTCTTGGCCACACAAAGCTGTTCTGCTTCTGAATGGAGACCAATTCAGATAAGGAAGAAACCTCCTCTGAGTTAACACAGGGAACTGGACTTGGCTGCCTTTACCAAGGTATTTATTAGACATCTAGGCCAGATGAAGCTTAGCACATTGAATACACATAAAACTGCAGAGAGATGCTAGGAAGAGCAGAAAACAAACAGAACAGACTCACACATTTCTCAATCATTTGGATTAAGCCACAAAAGTGTCAGAAAAGTGATAAGAAGAGAGATCTATCAAATCCAGATTGCTCCTTCCAGCAGCAGAACCTGAGGAGCAGTTGGTCCCCACAGGAACCCTCTGGCCAAGGGGCTGCTCAACAGCAATGGCTGGGAACAGGCACCACCTGGCTGAGGGGCTGCCCCCCTCATAAAGCATTTTGAGGTTTTTTTGTCACAAAAAACATTGTCTGTAATTAGAGAAACAAAGATTGAGATTTACAGGCCTGGTCCTGGGTGTTCTTTGATGACTCAGCAGCTCACAGGGAAAGGATCATCAGCACTTTGTAGATGGGAGCCCAGTGGAAAGAGAGAATTTGCAAGAAATAAATCTCTGGGGTATAACTTCAACTTCTCATCTTGGGAAAGACCATGTGTGGAATTCTTAAAAAGCAATGAAATCACAGAATTACAAGTTGTAAGTGTGAAAACCATTATTAAGTCATCCAAGTCCATTTACAATTATTGATGGTAAATCCATCTACTCCAGATGGAAAGAGGTCACTCTCTCCTTTTTCCAGGGCAAGTCTATGAATAATTACAGTGATTAGAGCTCAAAACAGGTGCAAAAAAAAAAAGAAAAAAAAAAAAGGAAAAAAGACCAGGAAGGCAGACAGGGAAGAAACCACAGTGGCAGGAAGATCCTTAATGGTCACTCTAGGTACCCTCCAATCCCCCCCCCCAGTCTACAGAGACACAAACTACAGATGGATTTGTACCTTTTCTTTCCAAAAGAGTTGTCACTTTTAAAGACACATTGAAGTCTTATTTTTACTTTTTTAGGTCTTCCTTCTTCCATCAGAGATGACCTAAATTTTGAGCTGAAGCATTCACAGGCTCCTCACTTGGAAACAGCAAAAACATCAGGCTGCAAAGAAAAAAAAAAGGCCAAATAATAGGAGGGAAAATTATAGTGAAGACCTCCCTGAACAACAAGAGGTCACAAGGAGTGCAGAAATAGATGCTGAAGTTGTACTAGTGAGGAGGGGGGACAGAAAGCCACAGTGTCTGCAGAAACCTGGCAGCAGACAGGTGGGCAGGATCTGAATCTAAATTGGCCCCAGTTCTGGGAATTCCCACCAAAATTCCCACCTTGCTAGATTCTGTGTGGAAAAAAAAGGTCAGAGACACCAAAATCCAAGAGTCTCCTCTTGGAGACAAAAAAACTAAACCTTGAAAGCTGAGCAGGAAAGTATTCCAATGGAATTAGCCAGCTAGAGGAAGGGGGAGAGGTTGTATTTTATATGCTAAAGAGAAAGATGTATGGAAGCCCCATGTAGGAGCAGTGTAGGGGATTGAACATTCATGCAGCTGATTACTGGGGAGAAAAAAAACCCCAACAAACCCAAAACACACTTGCAGATACATTGCTCTTGTTTGATTTTACCCCCTCAAACAGCCAACTCAGATTATAATCTCTGCCTTTTAAAAATTCCATTCAACAGATGTTCCCAAGCAGAGCAGAGCCAAATTTCAGTTCCCCAGAAGGATACTCAGCCAGAGAACTTTGACAAATGGATGATAAAGTCCTGGTTTTTTCCCCTTGTAATGATTGCTTTTCTGAGCCATCAAATCCTCTCTTAGCCTCATTACAAGTTCCCACCAGCATAAAAATGTATTTTGCATTTCCATTTCCTATAGTATTGTTTTCCAAAAATGGCACTGACATTCCCAGCACAAGCCAAGTCTCCCTCACTCCTTTTTTATGTCATCCCCTCAGCATGGCTCAAAGTGACTGTCTCAGTGACAAGGCTGTGCTCTTAAAAAAATGATAATAATAATAAAAAAAAATCAATCCAATGGGTACCAATAAATATTTGCCTCGTGTCAGGGAAAAGGAATTAAACAATTAAGTATGAAAATGACTGAAATAATAGATGTTTGGAAAGGCAAAGCTGTAAGTAGTTCAGTCCTTTTTATGAGAACAACTGCTCAATAGCTCCTTTTGGGACACAGTGAGATGACTTCTTTAGAAGTATGGTCTAGAAATACCCCCAAATCACAGAAATTATAAGTCACTTGAGGATTTCAGATGTAACACACAATTAAGAAATATCAGGACACATAATGAAAATGGTGCAATGAAAACAGTGTTGCACTTACTTGTCTTGTGTTAAAAGGAGAATGGGGGGGGGAAGTGAGTGAAGTAAAATGTTTTATTTTTACTTAATTACCCTCAGTGCTCACTGGGGACTCTTTCCAGAGTGTATTTTATATTTGGACCTCAATGCAAGCAGGATTCAGCCTTGATTTGATTCCTGATGACAATATGTTTCTTAAATTAGAAGTCCCCCAACTAGAATGTTGACACCACCACGAAGGTTCCTGCAGCACCTGAGAGTCTCTTCTGTTACCAATCTATTAATCCAGGAAGCAGTTAGCACTGGGCAGGGTGGGAAAATACTGGTTAACATCAGAAAAACAAGCCAGAAAAATGCCACTTTGTAGCATCTTTCATCCACGGATATCAATGTACTTTGAAATAGGAAGTCTTTGAAACACTTAAATAAACCAAATAAACAAACCAAACGCCACCCAACTTTAAGGTATTTTGAAAATAACACATTTCTTGAGCGTCCACCTGTGATGCAATTACACACATCTCCTGCTGCAGCATTTCACACGCATCCCATCCACCTCCTGGTTACAGCTTACAAGTTTTGTGGTATGTAGAAGGAACAGCAGAGCTGGTTAAAGATTTTCTCTTGCTTCACATACTCTGCAAGCTTCTCATTAACTCATACATGACTTCAATCAGTGCTGAAGCACACACTTCGTTCAGCATGCAGCAGGACTGCTCTGGGAGAGAAAAAAAACAACAAACCCTCACTCAATAAAATATTATTATAACCATGAATTAGTAAAGGGGAAAAAAGCAACCTTTTTTTTTTTTTTTATCCCTGAAGTGAGTGGTGAATTTAATCTAGAAAGGGTTAAACCGACCTTCACTCATCTAGAAGAGGTAATAAACCAGAACTTTAAGGACAAAAATGGAGCACTTCAAGAGATTATTATGAAGAGCTACATTCAAGATGACAGTAAGACAAAACCTTCTCCTGAAAGCACAGATGCTTCTAAAACAAGAGATCACACGTTTTAAAAAGAACATTACCAACCCCTTATAATGAATAAGCAAATCGAGGGGAATCGGGGTGGGTTTTTTTTTTCCCCTGCAGGGCTTGGAGCTCAGAGGAAAGGGGGCATTCAGCCGATGTGCTAGCAGAGCCAGATGCATGCTTTGCACTTATGCAGGGCTGTGGAGCTGGTATTGGGTGGTGGTGGTGGTGGGGGGAGAAAACAGAGTAAGCCTGAGAAAAACCCATCAGCGCTCCTGTCCTCCCCTTTCAGCGTTAATGGGAGGGATAGAAGTCTATGGGAGCTGCAGTGGGGGATGGGGCTGGCAGAGGGGGTGGGGAGAAGCAAAGCAAGGCCTTACAATCATCAGCAGCTCTTGTTCTCCTCTCCTTTCAGCGTTAACAGGAGGATGTGAAGCTCATGTAGCTGGGAATGGGATGGGGGAAGCAGAGCAGGATCATAGTTTAGCTTTTGTCCTCTCCACAGGGTTAATAGGAGGACACGAAGCCTGTGTACCCGGGATAGGGGGAGGGGATGGGGGGGGGGG
>VYZU01042433.1:0-13511 GCA_013401355.1 Ceyx cyanopectus
TCAGCCTCTGATCATCTTCATGGGCCAACAGTCCTCCTGCCCTTCTAGCCTTCAGCCTTCTGCTCTGCAAAGTCCACGCAGCACAACTCAGTCTCCTTTGAATCTCACACCCACCCTGCTCAGCCTTTTGGTTTTAAACAACATACCTCAAATGCAGCTAAGTTAAATGTGTGAGATTTACAATGAGAAAACATCTGCAAGAAAGTCCAGATAAAAATATAAATATCACACCAACAAACATGTGAAGTATTCTAAAAGTGAATTTTCCCATTTCTGTCAATTATTGTAGTTCTCTCTGTCATTTTCTTCCCCCAGTATGGCCAGGATGAACCACTGCAGGTATTCTGCAGTTGTGTGCCAAGTGCATGACCTAGGATTCTATTGATGCCCAGTCCTGACCCTGCCCCTCCCCACAGACTCCCAGAGATAATGAGAAGAACAGAGAATTATTGATCAGAACTAATGTGGCTTCCTTGTGGATCCAGAGTTTCTGTGCTGAACAAAATCAATCAATGCCAACTGAAAAGCAAGGTGATGTAGGAAGAAATAATTCTCAGCTAAAAAGAAAATATTCCCAAATAAAAACCAATTAAATTTCTGTAGGAAAAACTATTGTTCCAGTGCTTGCAAAAAAAATTACAATGAAAATAAAATAAATGGAATCCAAACCCCCTGGTTTTTATTTACAACATCAATTGTCTGAATCCTTTTAATTCAGTTCTCTGAGCTCCAGCTATTCCAATTTTAGGAATTCTGGGTATCAGGATCACTGTCCTGAGATTTCCCTCTGTGGACATAAAAGTTACCAGAACTCAAATCCAGAGCATAAGAATCTTCTAATCACAGAATTGAGGTAAGCAAATTAAAGACTGCATTCTAATTTTCTCAGGTAATTAAGCCACTTCTCTCATAGTACTTTTCCTCTCATCAAGTGTTTCTATTTTCTGGAGAAAATTGCTGTTTATTTTTGAGCTATAAATACCTATTGGCCAGAATGACTGGGGGTAATCTCTTGAACATTTAAATGTTCATCCCACTCTTCTGGAATTAATATACTTGCCTTCTGTGAAATGCTTTGACAAAACAAATCTTAGTTCTCAAAGACCTTTTGTTGCTTTAAAACAAATGTAAAATACTGCAGGTACTGGTCAAAAATAGAGAATTAATTGCTGTCATCCAGCCTCTCCCAGGCTCCAGCTTAAAAACTGATGAAGCTTGACTGGCACAGAGCAAAATGACTCCGGTGATAAAGCAGATGCTGGATTGAAATAGAATATCCAAATAATTCAACTGAGGTCACTGCTATGGAATTTATCTCCAAAAAAACGGGACGAGGGAATGCCAGCTGTAAATAATAATAATAGAAGTAGAAATGAAGGCAAACTGCTGTCATCACATCAGAAAACCTACATTCCTGAATACAACTGCCATCCCAACCTAATGTGCCAAACACCCCGTGACTGTGGGTCTGGGAGGGGAGCAATCAACACTACATCAGCCTTGAAACCAGGGTGAATACTGATGCCATTTCTTTTTCCAGCTTGCATTAGCAGTCTGCCCCACTTCAGGAGTAGGAAAGAAAGGGAGTGAGCACTCTGCATCCCAGGGAAGCATCTCTGCTGAGCCCAAGCCCCGGCACTGCACTCTCCCTGGATCACACCCCCCCCCGTGCTTCAGTCTGAGGACAAGCTGGTGCAGCAGTGGCAGGAGAAGTGGATTTTGGTAATCAACTCAGGGCTTCTTTCTGAGAGCTGCGTTGCCAAGTGCAATCTCAGACAATGCTTGGGAGTTTGAGAGCCCTTCAATTACCCTCTTTTTGCTGCAGTAATTGACACTTGCATTCTGGAGCTCTAGGAAACCCGCAGCGTTCAGTGGCAATCCTCTCTCTCACAACAAACAAAGGCAGGCAGGTACAACCTGCTGCATCTGCAACTTGCAAAATTTACCAGCTTTGGTGAACACTGCCCTGCCAGAAGCTGTGGCAGAGCTGCAGCTAATGCTGTCTTGTTAGTAGGTTAGCAGGTCACACCTACTATGCCTGCCTCCCTCTGCATTAATGATTTCAGGTCTAAGGTCTGACTCTGCCACCTTGATTTCAGAAATCAGCTCATTAAAATCAAGACTATATAAAGAATAAAATGAAAAGAACCAAATCCCTGGAGATCAAGCTGGTATTAACAAACCCACTGTCCAATGAGATCAGAAATGAGATCCCAAACAGATCTTCTATTCTTCAAATCAACTACAAAATAAAGTAAAATTTGCAAAAGCACACTCTATGTCCTATTTAAGAAAGCCCAGAGAAGGATTTCTTTGTTTGTTTGAAAAACGGGATTCTCTATTGTTAAAAAAATCCAACAAGCAACAAAACCAATTCTATTTGCTTGTTGCATTCCTAATCCAGCAGTATTTGCCTTATTATTGAAGACAAAATTAGCTTTTCTCATCATTCCACAAAATATTCAGTATCATGTTATTAGAATGACATAGAAAAGCTTTAAAAAAATGAATTCTAATAATTGGACATGTATGTTAATGGGAAGCTCTACTTTTCTACTGAACTTCCCACTTATTTTCCCAATGTGGAGTATTATGTAAAGAACTCTCTCTGATGACATAATATCCAACCATACAACCTGTCACCCAGCTCTCTGCTTTTTATACATGATAATTAAGTACACTGAAAGCAGAGTAGAATTGGAAATAAACCTTCTTCATGAGTTTCCCATAAAGAAATAAAATATTTTGAAATATTAAATGACTTCAAACCTTCCATTCAAACTTCCCTTTGGAATCTGTGCTAGTAGAGCTACTGGAATTGGGCATTTCTGATTTATCTTGGGCACTTGGGATGAGAGAAATTTTGCTCTTCACTGGGTATCAAGGAAAGCTGGAGCTACTAGGTTAGGTAACCAACTTTGTGTGTCCAAGTTACAGCAAAGGAATATCACTCTAGGTCATAACTCCCTGAGGAAGCTCCCATCAGATGATGCAAAACTTGTATTTTCTCTTAGAACTTTGTAGTTTTAACATGGGAACTAGATGTTGATTTTTGGAAATCGTTAGCAAGTATTTTTACTGAAGTTGCAATATAAATGACACAGTAATTCCTTTCTTGAGCAATTAAGTCTTATGATCTCACAATAAGCCAGGAAAAGAAAATCACTGGATATAGCATCCCATCAGGAGACAGCTAAGAAACTGTCTTACAGAGTACTGAAAACAGGGAAAGGAAAAGGCAAAAATAGAATGTGCATGACGTGCTATATTTAGCTTTGTGAGTAGGCTCTGAGATCTCCTTTGAGCTGTCTTCTTTGAGAATCACTGCTAACACCAAATTCTGAGGCAACAGGAGGGTGTTCTCAGCAATATTGTTATCTGAGGACTCAAACCAGTCAGTATGCAAAGGCAATGGGTGAATTTATTGTAGTTTTAGACCAAACCATCTTATTTTTCCTTGTAGCTGATTTTGCATCAGCTGTTTCCAGCGTGTCTCCACGTTTCTTTGTGCTAATGGCCTGCTAACAGCCTTGCACTGCCAGACCTTCCTTGCAGACTGTCCCACTCTTAACATTGAATTAAGCACTAATAAAGATATTAACTTGTTTCCAAAAAATCATTTCCAAGTGCAATCTTTTCACACTTCCCTGTGGGGCAGCAGCAGAGTACCACACAGAACCCTCATCTGAAGGGAAGAACTCACGTTGGACACGTGCAATACATTCAGACACTGAACTCCAACTACAGTATCAGTGTTTTCTTCACATTAACTGTCACACAGGAGCAGTCCCATCAGCTTCCCAGTGGCAGAAAACCTCGGGGGCTCTTTCCCAGTGTCTTTTGAAATGTTAGAAGGTATAAAAACTGAGTGGAGAGAGCAGAGCATGTCTGTTCACTGCTCATCCTACCACCACATGCAAAACAGCACAGCACCATCACCTTGGCATTCAACTGCAAACTACAGTACCACTGAAAATGCCAATGCCAATAAAATACAGAACTGAAATAGATAGAGTACTATTAGTAATAGTACTATTAGTCAGCAATACTGTTAGTAATAGTACTATTAGTAATTGCCTTTTGGGGAGTTCCAACGCCATTGAGCTCGGGGAGTTTCAAAGCCACTGCTAGTGGGGACACCAGGAAATTTCTTCTCCAGGGCTGTAATGTAATTTTTAGGAGGCACTACGAGTTGACAGCACTCTTGTATTGGCAGAAACTGATTGAATAGATCTTTGCTTCTTACCATCAACACAGGCTGGCCTCGCTCTGGTGGTGCCGGCAATCTGTCCTTTTTTACATGCACAGCGAGCTGTCTGGCGGGCTATAGTCCTTCGGGGCTGACTGCTATCTCTGTCCAAAGTTACAATCTCACATGTACCTGCAGCCAGCTGACCTGGAAAGAGAACCAGCAACAGGTACCAGAGTCACTGAGTGCACTGCAGGCAAGCTGACACAGCCACGGAGCCGCGGCCCCTGCGTCGCGCGGGCAGCCGGCTGAGGGGGGGGCTCAGAGCAAGATCACACACGCTTTGTCTTTGTGCTGGACACATGAAAACCCTGCAAACTGCTTCTGTCACCACTTCGTTGTTCCATAAAAGCCAGAGAGCTGAGGTCACCCGGGTTGCTTGTCCTGATGTGGGCTAAGCAAAGGAGCGAGCTGCTTTGAGGGCGAGGAGGTTCCAGCCGTGAGCTGCTGATGGCCTTTCAGAAGTGAGGAAGGCCGTGGAAAACTAAACTATTTCCCTGTATGTGCATGAACATAATGGAAAACTAAACTGTTTCCCTGTATGTCCATGAACATAATGGAGCCTGAACTGCTCTGTGTGTTGTTTTGACAGAAAAAGCATGCCCATGAGTACAATGGAGCCTGGACTGCTTTGTGTGTTGGTTCTGACCGTGGCCAGATTGTTGGTCCTTCGGCTCCCGCATCACCCCAACTGGTAATTAACTCTCTACCTAACCCATCATTAAGCACAATGTCTTTCTTAAACTGAATTGACTACATCATCACCCTGCACAGGACAGCAAAATGACTCTGTCTGAGCAGCTCAGGAACCCTGTTTGCTTTTTATTGGCTCCTCCAGTACATGCAGCTCCTCCTGAACAGGATGGAAATCCAGAGCACCTCACCACAAACGGGGGTCATGCTGGGAGAGGCAAAACAAAAAGCTGCAAGGAGTTTGTTTCTGGGAAATATTATTCTGAAGGAAATATTTTACA
Source organism: Ceyx cyanopectus (assembly GCA_013401355.1). Lineage (NCBI taxonomy): Eukaryota > Metazoa > Chordata > Aves > Coraciiformes > Alcedinidae > Ceyx > Ceyx cyanopectus. The sequence continues at coordinate 5,224 of VYZU01042433.1, forward strand.
CTTCAAATGATGCAATTCCTCTGGCACAAGCAATAGTGAGCTACTGGGATACCAAAAGATCACTTGTGATAAGAAAGAAAGAAATCTTACTGAGTTTCGTTGTATTTTAAGACTGGGAAAAAAAACCCCAACTATCACTTGGAATTACAGCTAATTTCTGGATTTTATGGTACAGTAGTAAATAGACTTTCTATTGGATGTTGTCTTTTTATAAGCCTTCGAATGAATATGTGGAGAAATATATCTGCAAATCACAAGCTTAGTGTACTTTGTTTTAATAAAGAAAAAAAAGGGTTGGAACAAATGCAATACTGTAGCTATTAAAAAGTTATGCATTTAAAATCATATTTACAGTCAATTATTTGTTGTTAAAATATTAAGAACGAGACAAAAATAAGACTTTTTCAATCTCTACTAACATCAAAATTGAAAAAGCAACAAACAAAGCCCACGACCCCCTCCTGAAACAGATGAAAGGCATTTGATTTCAGCCTAAAAGTGAAATAATTTTTCCATATACTGAATATTTTCCATTCAGCACACCAGTTTACCCAGTATACCCTTGTCAGAAGCAGTTTATGATGCTTTCTATTGTGTGGAAACTGTCAGAATAAGCAAAATATTGTGGTCTCAAAGATGAACATGAGCAAAGCACACTCAAAACCATGCAAATTGATGATGTATCATACACATTAGATATTAATAGGTAATTAGGCAACATGATATAAATGCTAGTGAACAATATAATCCAAATATTTAATGGCTACTGGCCGCTCATGAGCTCAGTCCTGGGCTTCTCCTCTTTCCAACCTACTCATTAATAAAAACGTCTTAAATCAATATATTGGTGAGCACATTTTTACTCTGTTTTACTGGATTTTATTCTGCTATCCCCTGTCTCTGTTTCACTCTGGGCTGCAGATGTGTTGCTCCCAAGCTGTCTGAGCAGATGATGTGAGGAAGACATCATCAGAGGTGTGTTTAGATCTTGACCCCTTAGGCATCTGAACATCACGATTACATCCCTCACTGAGAACTGAAATGGAATGGGAAGCAAAGAGAAAAGTATAAAATATATCCAAGTGTGCCTGAGACTATGGGTTGCCATGTTCTCCACTACCTCTAAGTCTTTCTGCTGCTGCTGTCATTAAATATGTGGTAAAATAACAGTAGCTACATTAATCATCATATTAAAGAAAGGAAAAATATAAATATATTTTTAAAATATAAAATAAAAATATATAGAAAATATATAAGAGAAAAGGACCCAGTTTTGCTGCGCAGAGGAGGTGAAATAAGGACTATGTTCAGAGCAAAAGAACAAGGAATCTTTTTGGTGAAGATAATTGGTGAAAATAAAAAGCTTTCCAGGAACTGCAAGCAGTGACTATCAGTAAGAATGCCTACAGATAATTTTTTTTCTGCTTCTGGAGCTGTCAACTTCAGTTTGAGCCAGTTAGGTTATTTGGGGTTGGTTTGGTTGGTTTTTATTCTTGTTTTCATTCTGCTAAGAGATGACACAGGACACAAAATATTTCCTGGTCACTGTGTCTGCAGGTTGAAAAGGTTGCCCAGACATTGAGCCCTGCAATACAATGGACACACAATGGACACTCACTGCTGCTCTGCAGCATCTTCCCAGAAAAAATAAACAAACCAAAAATTCCTCAACTAAAAAACCCAAAACCAAACCAAAAAAAACCCCCAAACATTATNTTAAGACCTTAGTGGAAATTAATCTGATTTTGTGTTGCCACCATCTGGCTACTAAAGGTTCAGGTTCTAAAATGCTCTTCTATCATTGCTATAACTGATATAAACTCTTATTGATATCATTGATCTGTGTCCTCTCTCTCCCACCACAAGCACATGTTTCTAGATGGAATTCTTTTAGGAAAAAGGAAAAGTACAGGATTCTGAAGTAAAAATTAACCAAAATAAAAAAAATCCACAACCTTTAAAATTCCAATGGTGCAAAAAATATATATTTATGAATTATTATGAATTTTTAATTTATCCATGCTGAAGACTTGACTTCAAATTCACTTAAAAATATAAAATGAGAATATGAACTCACGGTATCTGTGGGTACAATGAAAATAAAGCCAGATATAAATCTGTGAGTCTTCCCAGGGTTTTAGATTTCATGCTCATCCAGAAAATCTACTTCTGAATTGTAGATGCAGGCTTAACATTCTAGTTCCAGTGAACAATTTTTCCATGCATCACCAATCTGATGCCTAGCAACACAAGCTCTCTTAGTTCCAAATGCATCAAGTTAGATGTTATTAAAATTCTCGGCTGGATTCAGATGGTCTTTTATCAGTGAGTACAATGCAGGAGTTGTTTCTCAATCAGATCAGAGGAATACATTCAGAAGTTTTCCTTACAATATTGAAGTCTCTCTGCCAACAGAGCCAAGCCAACTCCTGAGCAGGGCAGAGCAGCAGCCATTCCTACCAAAAGATGGAATTTCAGTACTTGGTGTCACTCATGATTTGCTGTGTGATGATAATTAAGAGTTACAAATAATTAAGCATATTTAAGTTTTTTAAAAAGCATGTATTTAAGTAGAATTTCAATTTTTTTTTATGCTATCCTTCCTCAAGTGTCTTGAAAGAAGACTTCTTACACCACCATCCAGCCCATCATTGTCTTATTACCTCATTCCATTTCAGGTCAGAACAAGAGAGATTATGGCAAAGAACTGTTTGTCCCAAACAGCCACACTCACTTTTTAGCTACAATAGCAGAATGTGTGGCAATCCAGCCAGTATAAAATAAGCAAGAGCAACTCCCACCAAGCTTCTGAGCAAAAAAAAAGCCATATTTAATCTAAAGTAACAGAGCAGAATTGGCTCAGTGTCTGTAACTCAGCGTGGGAAAAACCTGTTGAAATGAATCAGCAGAATTTCAGAGTAACTGTCAGATCAGGACATGGTCTCAATCTTCATTTCTGTGATCCAAGGGCACTCCAATTTTTCTGTAGCAGGAATTAATGGCAAGACATTATTTCCATTTTCCCTTGCACTGGCAGCATTTGTTTCCAAGATGCTTCATACTCCATTTCAGACCTTGTGCCTTTCTATTGAAACAAATGCTGGGCTGTTTAACTAACACAGAGCAATTCCTTATGCTACTACAGTTTACAACCTGTTTAAAATGGTCTTTACCAGTTTTTCTTGAGGGTATGATGATGCTGTCAGTAGACCAATGTCACCATCTGAAACAAAAACTCATTGCTATAATCCTAATTTACTGCCAGGTGCCCAGAAAACAAAAACAACAGCCCCATTTTTTCACAGCTTTTCATAATTGACTTTTTTTATGAGGGAAAACTCACTGTACAACCCAGTAAAGTCAAACTTAGGAATAACAAAAGAAAAAGACAATCATGCCTTCTCGATTTAAAAGGCATTTGAAGGGTTTTTGGAGTTGCAGTGCAGTGAAACAGTGCATTATGTCCCCTCAGTAATTACTACTCTTATTGCAATTTTCAGAATACCACTCAGCCATCTCAAGCACATAAACAGCACAGACATTAGGATAAGAAAATAGCTTTCAGCCCTTCCATTCTGAAATAGGCAGTAAATTTTAATTAAGATAGATCCTACTCTTCTAAATAGTTGGAAAAGAAAGAAACTAGAGTCTGTGGAGATTCAAGATACGGGCAGGACTCACTTAAAGATGGTTTTTTTCCCCCAGATAAGACTAATGCCCTAACTTATGTCATCTAATACTGCTGTTGTATATAATTGCTTAATATTTTGTTGTATAATTATGAATCATTTCCCCTATGTCTTACTTTTAAAAACAAAACAGGATGGGAGATATAAAACCAAAGCTCAGTAAAAACAAATTTCAAGGTGGACATTTCTGAAGACAATTCTGAAACAGAGTTCCAGACCATGAAATGCTTGAAAAATCAAGCTAAGGGTGGGGAAATGAATGTGGAAATAAGGCATTTTTATATATGAGCCTAATTCTACATCAAGTTGCTTATTTGGTACACTAATTTTAAAAGTAATTCATCATGATCCCATGGTTTTAGGATGGAATTTGCTTCTAAACTGCTATACAATCTCAGGTCAAGCCCACATTTTATATGCTAGATGTTACAAAAACAAATAACAAAGCCAACCAATCAACCAAAAAACCACCACCACCACACACACATACCCAACCAGACAACTAAAAAAAATAGGAAGAAGAGATAAATAGAAAGCAAAAGAAAGCAAACAGTGAGGGTGACCACAGGCCTCTGTCCCTGCCCGTAGGCCCGAGGCCTACCTGACCCGGCCTGTCCTCAGGGAGGTGACTGCTGCTGGGGCTCCTTCCCTGCCTGCCAGGCCCTGCTGGGCCTCCTGGGGATGATTCCACTGATCCCAGCAAAGATGCCAAGGTTTTTGCACTAATTTTTGTGGGTTTTGTTTGTTTTCTGCAGCTTCAGGAGAGCCAGTCGGTCACCACCGCGCCCCTCGCTTCAGCAGCTTCCAACTCAGAGAAATGTCTTTAAACTATAATAAAAATCAACCAAAGGAATCACATAAACATCTTTTTTTTTTACTATTATAGGATTAGCCATGCTAGCCCAGTAATTCCTGGGCTTCTGTATTGAGTTTCCATGTCTCTTTTTGCATAGTGACCTAAAAGCAGGCCTTGAAAGTAAGGAAATCACAAAAGCAATGTTACCAAAAATAAGCAGAAATGACAAGGCGTTGGAGCCTTTTCTCCTGAAGGAAGTTCTGCCTCTGTAAGTCAGTGTGAAATTGCAAATCTCAGCTCCACAGAGCTCCACAAAGGAGGACCTGCAGCTCCCATTCGCCCCTCTTCATGCAGGTTTAGTTAATTGCTTCTGCAAACCTCTGCTGGCTACCAAAAAAAAGCAGTATCTGCATGAATTTAGGATTAAACAAAGTTATGCTCGTTAGCATCAGTTGGGAAGTGGCTCGACTGTCACTTTATTACTTTCCTAAAAGGAAGAAGTAAAAAAGGAAGGAGAAAAATCTCATTCCGTGTCTTTACCAGCCCCTACATGTAAAATCAAACTAGCTTGTTTATAAAACAAACAGAATGGCTGTAGGGGAAAAGATGTTATTGGAGGGATGCTGATATTTCTCTTGAGAAAGACAGGAATAAAAAGCACAGGTTTGTCTAAAAAGCTCCTGACATTTGTCGGAGCCAGAAGCTGTATGTCAGGAAGGAACGAGTCTGTTGTGTTAGCAGAATCTGTCACTGCAGGGAGCATGAAATCAGTTTAAAGAACATGCAGATAAAGCCACGTATCAGAAGTTGGTATGATGGAGCAGCACGGGGAAACACTGCTTTCAAATCCTTGGCTTTTCCTCTTACAACCAAACTACTGTTACTCTGGAATGACTTGAATACTGTGGAGAGTCAATACATAGAAATATTGTTTTGCTAAGTCCTGTCAATATGTTTGAGTCCTTAAACTGCAGAAATAATAACCCCATCAAGAACTTATTCCATGCAACAAGAAGAGTGTCATCACTTTGTACCTGTGGCAGGGCTGGAAAGCTGGAGGCCAAAGTATGCAGCTGAAAAGAAATTCTACTCAGCAATAGCCAGCCTTGTTAACTTGCCATAGGCTAACTCATACCTATGAGTGAGTACAGTATTAAAATTATGGAAATCTTCTGTCATGTTTGTATGTGACAAATGTGAACACACTAAAGCATCCACTGTACTCTTAGCAGATCTAAATAATCTCTTTAAAATAACCCTGTTTATTTTGACTACTGTCTATAACACTCCTCTTCCTTCTTTAGCAAAAGCCTGTGACAAAAAATTCCATTTTCTTTCTAGTGATGGCACTTTGATGCACTTGGTTTTATGGTAATCTAATCACCCAAGTGCAGTTTAATGTTCCACAGCAGTACCTGCCTCTCGTGCTTCCTGCACGGAGCAATGAAGCCCCTCATTTAGGTGCTGTGCTAAGATTTAGGGCACAGGTCCCCCTGTTGCAGGAGTTTCAGACAATCAAGTTGTCTTACAAACCAAAAAACACAGGTGTAGTATGCTAAAGAAATACATCTTTTCTGTCAGAACAATATCAAACTCCAGCCTTCTCACAACACAGTTTCAGACAAACATGACATCTTAAAAAACAAAAAATACAGGTGTAATATATGAAATTAATGCATTTTTTCTGTCAGACTAATACCAAACTTCAGCAGCAAGTCGGGGAAGTGAACTTGCCAGTCCTGAAGGGATGGGCTGGAGTGGTGGCTTTCATTTGCAAGGCCTGTCTAGTTGAAGATCTGCTTTATGTAAGCGTGCCAGGGAAGCAGGAGTTTGCTGGCTATTATCCTCTGATGTTCTCCAGACTTGGAGGAGTGATTTTCTATCTGGGCCAGCTTTACTGCTGCACTTTCCATTTTTATCCATTTTGCTCAAACTGACTTATGGAACAGGTGCATGCTGAAAGTAAAAGTTTTCACGGATGAAATCCATGATTTTTATATCCTCGTTTCTAGTCCTCCAAGAAGATAACCATTTATGGGATAAGATTCTCTTCTGCACCACTCAGAGGAGGGTGACAGGAGAAGAGGTTTAAAGCTGCTCCCATTTATCCAGAGACAGTGCTGTGAGAAAGGACTAGAGTCACCCCCCACCTTTAGAATTCAGTAAAGGGCTCAAGAGTAGAGACAGAAAATCCCATTTATCAGGCCCAGTGCCTGCCATTTACAGCACTAAGTGTTCAATCACTGCATACCCACATCATCCATTATTTCCACTCTGCACCACATCCAAGAAGATATATGTCATGTATGTTCACACCAGATGCAGAATCAATCTCAAGCTACTGAAAAGCTGAAAACATTGTAAGTGTATAAACCCGTTCTGTGCTAGACTCAGCAGCTGTAAAACAGACACAAACAAAACTAGCATGGAATCACAGAATTATCTAAAGATGATGCCTCAGCCCCCTCCCTGGGCAGCCTGTGCCAGTGCCTGACAACTCTTCCAGGGGAAAAAGAATCCTAAATTTCAGTTTACACCTTCTCTGGTGCAGCTTGAGGCCATTCCCTCTTCCTATCACTAGTTACCTGTGAGGAGAGACCAGCACCAACCTCTCTGCAACCTCCTTTCAGGTAGCTCTAGAGAATAACAAGGTCTCAGCTTCCTTCTCAGCCTAAACTTGAAGCAAAACACCAGGGGATGTGTTCCTAGCACAGAAGGCAATGCTCAAAAGTCTTTACACTGATGACCTTTTAAAAAACTTTAAATTAACCTTTTTATTATTATTACATTATAAACCCCCATAACAAGGTTCATCTTTTTATGTACTGCTTATCAGTTTTACTAGCTAATAAAAAGCTAAATTATGCTATCAATTTCCCAATGAATGCCTAATAAATAATACTTCCTCAGATCAAGATCCTTCATAAAAAAGAATGAAAATCAGGCCTGTCACTGGTTCAGGCAGCATTTTGATGAACTAAGTTTGCTATCACTCACGCTCTACCTGAATTATGCCTTTTAAGATGTATCATAAACTGCAGTTAGCAGTTTTCTACACTCAAAAGATGATGGGGTCATTCAGGTTGGAAAAGCCCCTTGGGATCATCCAGTCCATGAACCCTGCTGTACAGAGCTCACCCCCAAACCCTGTCCCTCAAACATTGTGTGCTGCTGCAGCAATGGGATGCAGGCAGCAGAGAGCATAAAATTCATGGAGAGGAGAATGATCCCACAGGGATGAGAATGAAAGCAGCAGAGAGAGATTTATTGAATGAATGTTTGCACTCACCAGAGGTAATAAAACTTGAATGATATCAAGCAATTCATGGACATATATGAGATATACATGGTCATGTTGACTACTTATGGCCTGCCCTTCTTATTTTAATTTTCCCAATGGCAATATAACAGCTTGAATGAAAACTGAGGATAAGCTGATAGGAATCAGAACAGAAAAGCTGGCAATAAATATTTCATTAAAAAAGGGTTTCTGAAAGGGCATATAACCTTTTGTCTAAATGCTTCAAATCCAAAATGTATTAGGTTCAAAGAAAATAAAGTAATTTTAATTAGCTATAGGTAATCTGAATTTATACAGGAACTGTTAAAGGCAAAGTCATTATGACCCTAAGACAAATCCAATCATTCAGACTGGAGACTGAGCAGGGTCTCTCCAGAGAAAACAGAGCAGCACAAGTGTGTTACCTAAGGGGGTAGTGAACTGGGTGATTAATCACAGCTCCAGCTACACATTGCATCATTTGTATGTCAATGCGCACACACACACACACACACACACACAC
>VYZU01042433.1:14077-31409 GCA_013401355.1 Ceyx cyanopectus
TCCTCCAAGAAGATAACCATTTATGGGATAAGATTCTCTTCTGCACCACTCAGAGGAGGGTGACAGGAGAAGAGGTTTAAAGCTGCTCCCATTTATCCAGAGACAGTGCTGTGAGAAAGGACTAGAGTCACCCCCCACCTTTAGAATTCAGTAAAGGGCTCAAGAGTAGAGACAGAAAATCCCATTTATCAGGCCCAGTGCCTGCCATTTACAGCACTAAGTGTTCAATCACTGCATACCCACATCATCCATTATTTCCACTCTGCACCACATCCAAGAAGATATATGTCATGTATGTTCACACCAGATGCAGAATCAATCTCAAGCTACTGAAAAGCTGAAAACATTGTAAGTGTATAAACCCGTTCTGTGCTAGACTCAGCAGCTGTAAAACAGACACAAACAAAACTAGCATGGAATCACAGAATTATCTAAAGATGATGCCTCAGCCCCCTCCCTGGGCAGCCTGTGCCAGTGCCTGACAACTCTTCCAGGGGAAAAAGAATCCTAAATTTCAGTTTACACCTTCTCTGGTGCAGCTTGAGGCCATTCCCTCTTCCTATCACTAGTTACCTGTGAGGAGAGACCAGCACCAACCTCTCTGCAACCTCCTTTCAGGTAGCTCTAGAGAATAACAAGGTCTCAGCTTCCTTCTCAGCCTAAACTTGAAGCAAAACACCAGGGGATGTGTTCCTAGCACAGAAGGCAATGCTCAAAAGTCTTTACACTGATGACCTTTTAAAAAACTTTAAATTAACCTTTTTATTATTATTACATTATAAACCCCCATAACAAGGTTCATCTTTTTATGTACTGCTTATCAGTTTTACTAGCTAATAAAAAGCTAAATTATGCTATCAATTTCCCAATGAATGCCTAATAAATAATACTTCCTCAGATCAAGATCCTTCATAAAAAAGAATGAAAATCAGGCCTGTCACTGGTTCAGGCAGCATTTTGATGAACTAAGTTTGCTATCACTCACGCTCTACCTGAATTATGCCTTTTAAGATGTATCATAAACTGCAGTTAGCAGTTTTCTACACTCAAAAGATGATGGGGTCATTCAGGTTGGAAAAGCCCCTTGGGATCATCCAGTCCATGAACCCTGCTGTACAGAGCTCACCCCCAAACCCTGTCCCTCAAACATTGTGTGCTGCTGCAGCAATGGGATGCAGGCAGCAGAGAGCATAAAATTCATGGAGAGGAGAATGATCCCACAGGGATGAGAATGAAAGCAGCAGAGAGAGATTTATTGAATGAATGTTTGCACTCACCAGAGGTAATAAAACTTGAATGATATCAAGCAATTCATGGACATATATGAGATATACATGGTCATGTTGACTACTTATGGCCTGCCCTTCTTATTTTAATTTTCCCAATGGCAATATAACAGCTTGAATGAAAACTGAGGATAAGCTGATAGGAATCAGAACAGAAAAGCTGGCAATAAATATTTCATTAAAAAAGGGTTTCTGAAAGGGCATATAACCTTTTGTCTAAATGCTTCAAATCCAAAATGTATTAGGTTCAAAGAAAATAAAGTAATTTTAATTAGCTATAGGTAATCTGAATTTATACAGGAACTGTTAAAGGCAAAGTCATTATGACCCTAAGACAAATCCAATCATTCAGACTGGAGACTGAGCAGGGTCTCTCCAGAGAAAACAGAGCAGCACAAGTGTGTTACCTAAGGGGGTAGTGAACTGGGTGATTAATCACAGCTCCAGCTACACATTGCATCATTTGTATGTCAATGCGCGCGCACACACACACACACACACACACACACGTGTATTGTGCAATAAACCATCATTTCACCTCACTGCAACACGAGTCTGCTCACACACAGAAGGCAGTAGCTGCATTCATAGGAAGTTATATAGGAATATATTAAATAACATTTACATGATGCTGGTTTAAAAAAGGAGTGGCCATCCAAAAGCTAGGATTCAGTTTCTGATGTTGCCATGCAGCTGCTGAACTAGCTGACCATTTGCTCTCGGACACAGCACCACATCCAGTGAAACTCCACATCCAACTCTCAGCAGCCCAGAGCTGAAACCATGAGAATTGCAGTATCCATCTAAATTCAGTTCTCCTCATCTGATGAATTCAAGAACTACAATCCTGCTCCAGTCTTAGGTGGAAACAGTTGTCCTTTTTCTGTAAGACATGAATCTCTGCACTGCTCCCCATAAAATCAGTGGAAGCTTCACCACTAACTTCCCAGCCAGGAAATGCAGCAGAATAATGAGAAAGTCTCCACAGTGCCAGCACCAGCCCTCCAGCAATTTTGTGTTGCATCTTAAATGACTGTGATTGTGAGCAAGGACGTTTGTCCCACTAATCCTTCCCCGAGTGCAGGCTCTATTTTTAAGCACCACTCCCTTTGGGTGACTTTGCATGTAGCACAGGTCATGGCAGGAGCTCTGAAGGGAAGCAGAGATGGATGCAAAGCCAAAGGCTCCTTCAGTGCTGTCCTTGGCACAGTAAGACCAGCTCTGTGGGGGTCTCTGTTTTTTGACTAGCTGACCTCCAGGCTCCCCTTCCAGCCTAAATCACTCTGTGATGAAATGATTCCAATAAAGTTAGCAGTATAAACTAGTGTACAGTGTATACAAACACTGGCCCCACACTGTGTCTGTACTCTCATGGACATGGCTACTTGCTGTGTCTGCTGATGCTTTAGTCTCTAAAATATGTGAATTTAATTCTCTACTCTCATATCCATGGCTACTCGGGGTGTCTGGTGATGCTTTAGTCTTGATGTGAATTTAATTCACCCCTTCTATTCTAGCAATTTCTACCAGAGAATGTCTGTATTCTCCTGCTTCCCAATTTCATAGATTCCTATCACTTTGCTGCACCAGAACTGCTGTGCTGATAGGAAACAAGCTCACTCCTCTTTCCTCTGTCCCTCTGGTGTCAGAGTGAACAGGCAGACCCAGGCTTTTCAACTAAATATGAAGAGGTCCCTTCCATGATTCTATGTACCCAGACTGCATCAAGTTGACCTGGTATTTCAGCCCTAAAACTAAGCAGAAGAAGCAGCAAAACATAAAATAAATCCCTTGAATAATCTGAATGGATTTTTTTACCTATTTTCCCAGTGGTGGAACTGTAGCCAGTGGCAGTGTAAACGTTCTCCTTGGCACGATGCAAGAATCCCAGCAGAGGGGTGTAATTAGGGCTGGAAAGACATCCTCAAGGAAGCACTTTGGATTTCCAGAGGCTGCTGCAGTGATTGTCACCCCTGCTGTGCCTGCATTCTCTCTTGGTGTGCACCAAGTGGGAATGCAGCATGCATCCTCAGGAGCTGCACCCGTGTGCTCATTGCTTTTGCCATCTTGTGGTGGCCAAAAAGAGAAAGAGCAGCACATCCTTCACACCAGAAATGCTGCTGGATTTTCAAAGGGATCCCTCTGGAGATCTACAACTCCAAACTCTGCTTTTTGTCATTAACAAATACATGCATTTGTTTTCCTTCTGAGAAATTTCCTTCTGGCTGAGAAATACCAACCCTGGCCTAAGCACTTCAGAAAAGCACAAACATTGAATGATTTAATGCAGTAAATGTCTTCCAAACGACTTTATCAAGAAAGAAAAATACTTCTATTCTCCCAGCACACACAGAAATACCTTTACCAGCATTGCCACGTAGCCCAACTACAGAACAGCCTGATGTCTGCTCAAAGAAACTGCATTTGGACTTCAGAAACGGGGCAAGATTTATGAAACAGAGTCATTTGGGGGCTTCAGTTTGTGGTTTTGCCTTGAAATTCTCCAGGAAAGCACTGAATATCAAGCTCTACCCCTCCTGGCTTGAACTCTGGACAGAAGTAGCAGGTTTGTGAGCTGGTGGTCCCAAGGGGGAGAAGATGAGGCCCTTCTGTTGCTAAGCAAGAGGCTGCCAGTTATTTCAAGCTTTAGCTGAGTACAAGCAATAATCACTACTGCCTGAAATATATTGGAATGGAAGTACATGGGACCATTCATGGCACTTCATCAGCATGCAGGAGGCAAACAGAGTGACTGCAGTGATTGAATGCAGGCTCAGACTACTGCCTTTAATCTCCATCTCATTCATTCAGCCTTTACTTTTGGCACAGCTGTATGATAAACACCCTGACATTCTTCCTTGCCCACCCTCCTTTGGAATCCCATCTCTGCTGTGTTCATGGTTCTTACCTATTTAAGGTAGTCACTCTTGGTTGTTTAGTTGTTGGGGGGTTTTTTTCCCCTCCAAAAAGAAAAGCAATAAATATCTAGATGTGGGTAATGCACAGGTTTACTACTGTTACCATCAAAGCTCCATTATTTTCCTGAAGGGGAGCTAAATCATGTTCACATTGCCTCTGCAGACATCTTAAAAGAAAACAAGGTAAATTTATAATGCATATTAATTCCTTCTCCTACCTTCCGTGCAGAACTGCATATATACACTGAATGTAAATGGAATAAACCAAGGATCACTGGCTGATAATGATATTACTCTGATTTTTAACGCCATCTCTTTCAACTAAGTAAAGAGCAACTTGCTGGGCTGCACTGAAACCTGGAGACATCAAACAGGTCTCTGGGTGAAGCAGAAAGAAAAGATGAACTTTGCAGGTTCCAAGGAGATGCAGAAACATCCCTGGGATAGCTGAAAGAAATCCTTGACAGAAAAAGATACTGTCAACTACAGCTAAAGGAGGGGATTTCAAATGTGTCTCCAGAAAACCAGGCAAAATCTGCATTTTCTGCTGCCCTTGTAGCTGAGCTAAACTTGCAGTAAAGTCTGAAGAATATTGAACATTCTCTGATTCAAACCTCACCAAAGAGTGGAAAACTATTTGAAAAGAACCTCTTGAGCCTCTCTGTACTTAAGCAGCAACAACCAATCCAGATCTTGCCACTCTTCAGTGCTCCTATATTCTGCATTCTTCAGGAACCACACTCATTGCCTATTTGCTTCAAGCAGCACAAAAAAAAGCTAGAATATGAAAAAAACCCCATGGGGTCATGAATGCTGAGAGCTGAAAATCTACCATGGCAAGCCAGGTTGATCTCCTGCCCTAACACCCTGATGGAAAAGGGAGCTAAGGTGACTCCCTCTCCACTGTAAACCCATTGCACCCCCAGCTCAGACTGAGATCTCCATTGATTCCCCACTTTCCTACTGTGCCAGGTCTGTTTTGCTGCAAACAACCCTTCATTAGCAGTATTTGGTCAGTAATATTGAACGAAGTGACTACCCCAGCTCCCAGAATGGTTTCTAATTCCTTATTTAAAAACAGAGAATGGCACCCTCACAAAAACACCACAAGTTGCAGAGCCCGCTCCAAAATGTTCAGACTGGCTGCTTAATTGAAATTATTTCTTCTTAATTAAAAACAACAGGTTTCCTTGCCAAGAAGTTAAATGTGCTACCAAAAAAAAAAATAGAAGAAGGAAACAACAAAACCAAAACTCCAAACCTCACAAATGTTCATCAGGGTGCACAGTCTGATTTATTTCTGACAGATACAAATACACCCCGTTCTGCTCATGAGGCATCTGTGTCTTAATGTAACTGTTCTGTCAGCTTCTTATTTTTAATGCAGATTTTATTTAGGAGGTGTTTTACTAGTGGGCTGAGCCCACAGAGAAGGAGAACTGGCAAGTGATTGCAGGTAAGAGCACCTTGCTGGAAATAAAAATGACGAATATCACAGGAGACATCATCACTGCTTTGTGACCTGCTTAAAAAAAGAAACTCATTTTTTTCATTCCAGAAAAGTTGGATTTTTTCCTCTTCACACCATCAGGCAAAGCAGCTTGCACCTTTTCTCTCTTCCATCTTAACTTCTTTTCCTCATGGAATGTAGGGCAGCCTTGCTTCCCCGTGGCAGGAGTGCTGAATTGCCATGGAGGGTGTCCAGGGATGGGCAGCCAGCCCTGTTTGCAGGGAGCAAGGCCATGGAGGAGTGTGAGCAGGATGTGCAGACTGGCCTTGGAGGGGAGCTGCAATGGAGATGCAACTCTGGCCTCATTTTGTCCCCCCCTTAGGAGGAGGATGGAACAAATGGTACTCAGCATTTTGCATCTGGGGCTCCCAATCCCCACACAAGTTGCTCAGACAAAGGAGCTCATAAAAACTGACCAAATGACTCACTGCTCCTTTCATCTGCTGGAGGGGCTTTTTTCCCTTTTGACTGCAGAAAAACAGTGAAGACAACAGAACAGCAAGGCAGCAGCACTGTGGGTAAACTTCAAATTGAGGTTAGCAGACTTCAGAGGCAGCTGATGAGTTTTGATGTCTGAAACGTTTCTTTGGGTTTGACCTGGAAAGGTTTTTTTACTGCTCTACTGAAAAAAATGAACAAAATATTTATTTAAATTCTTCATATTTTAGGCAGATTGTGGTTTTGGTTTACAACGGACATCACTGCTCCACTGAAATTCAGATAAAATAGAATCTAACTCAACAACAAACAGTACCTAGTGCATTTTGGTACTTTTTCCCCTTAAAATCCACTTCAGCCATATGGTGTTCTTAGTCAAGTCCTCTTTCTGGGTGATCCCTGCCATCTGAGTGTCTGCACTGCATTTGCTGCTGCCCAGACATGCCCGTGGCCATGCCAGCAAAGATCCCAACTTCCCCGAGTAGATGTGGATGCAGCTGAAGAACTGATTGTGCAAGATCCTGCACGACACAGCCACGTGCTTAGCAGAGCACAATCACATCAGATGACATGTAATGAGCTTTGCTGAGCAATATCTCAGTGTCCAGTGCTGCTCTGGAAGGCAGCAGGGTTTTTCCACTGGCTTCAGTAAGAACCTGCACGATGCTGTTTGCTGCTCCTATTCCAATTCACTGCTGAGAGCTCCACACCACTGATAAAAATGGTTAAAAGTAATTTATAATAGTACTATTGTACTATTAGTGTGATGCTGTGCTGCTGTACTACTAATTCTATTGCATTAATTTGCAGCCTTGTCCAATTAGAGTTTGAGAAAGCACCAAAACTGGAATGGAATCTTGTTCTCCAACCATTTGGAGTGCCTATGGCTGCTTCAGCATCTGAGCAGAAGAGGTGACAATAAAAGTAATATTTCCACCTCTGTGCAATCAAACTGGAGAGTTAAAAGTTGTATAAGAAGTATGCTAACCTAGATTCTGCAGGTACAAGTATGAAAGCTACAGACTTGGAGAAAAAGAACTTTTAAAGAGAAGTCAGTGCCAACCTTAGCTGGAATAACCTGTGTTTTTAGACTCCCCAGTTGTCTCTTGCAAGTTCTCTGGCACCTTGTGCTTCTCCACATTTGCCAGCTAAACCAGAGCTGCAAATGCCAAGCAGAACATGAGGCTGTGGATGCCAGTACCTGCTGGAGACTGGACCAGTGCCATGGCATTTGGGGATCACTGGCTTGCGTGGGCTGCCCCATGAATCCAGCTCAGGTTTGGGGGAATTTATCACAACATTAGGCAATCTCTTTGCCAGTGAAATAATCACCCAGTGCATCATGTTGCCGAGTTGTTAAATCTGGTCTTCGGATTCCAAAACGAGCTGATGTGGAGGAAAATTGCTGAGGCAAAGGGATGATGACACAGCACTATTTGTACGTGCCTTCTGTGAGAGAAATATGCAAAATACATGGTGTGGTGCCTCTCAGCAATCATTTCCCCATCATGGAGAGGTGGCCCATATGATAATGACTAGTTTTGCACTTGCTGAATGCTGCCAAGGATGGCTGGATCCTCGGGAGGAAAGGCACATTCAGGGAAACACTGTGCTGTGGAATGCTCAGTGCCATCCTTGGACAGCTCTCCACCAACACCTACTCCTCATCCCAAAACACTTCAGGCAGACACAACAAGCAGAGAAATGAAGTCAGATTGGAGAAACTGCTTGTAGGGCACTGCAGCTGCACACCCAGCCACGTGCCTGCCATCCAAAGCAGCACGGCTGGGACAGACCTCACCAGGCTTTCCTCTCCACCTCCTCACAGGCACGGACAGAACATGAATGCCATGAATATTTGCCTGGTTTATGAGACACAAGATAGACACAATTTTGCATCAATCACTCTTTTTTCCCCCCCTCTTTTCTTTCTTGCCCCACCAGCAATTTAGTAATGTACAGACATTAGCCACACTTACATAAACTTGTATTTCCAACCTACACTAAATGGGTCTCATCTCATCTCCATTAGCCTTTACAGCCTTCTGGAGAATGAAGGTTGAAATCCCAGGCTCCAGAAGGTATCCTGATGTTTATTACACTATTACCCAGGATATTTTACTCACTGAAGAGTAAACTGAAGTTGCTGGGGAAGAGGAACCTCAATCCATCCCACTCCAAAGAGTCTGATGCCAGTGCCAGCAACAGATGCCCAGAGGCTGAAGAGGGGCCACAAGTCAGCAGGAGAGCACCTGAAGAGAAGGCTCCAGGGAGACCTTACAGCACCTGCTCGAAGTTCCCACCCAAGAAATCTCCTTTTCTTATTTTTTATTATTTATTCCCTTGGATGATTATGCTCAGATTCTATTTATTTTTTTTTTAATTATTTTTTTTTCCCCTCTCATTCATTCATGTTGAAAATTTGCAAATGATGTAATCATATCTTCTTGAGCATGTATCATTTCCTTACATTTAAAACAGCCCTTTGGGCTGTAATGTTGATTATGCACAGCCTGGGCAAGCCAAGCAGTGAAACATTCTGCCCATGGATTTACAATGCACTAATTAATCACAACTGAGCTAATCAGTGCATTTACACACTTACACCCACAGTCTTGTGCAGCGAGGTGATGCTCAGGTGAAAATGCTGTGAACAATAACAGCTAGAGCAATAAAGAAATGGACATTAATTCATATGTAAGTGGCTGAACTTTAAAGAGCATGGCTTTAAGAGCTCTGAAATTCCAGGCTATTGCTGAACATGAGCCTATTTCAGTAGGAAACATGCCTGCAGGCCACTAAGTGCTCTGAGATCTCCCATTTGTATCTGTCTGGGTCTTATTCAAGCTAAAAATAAAGGAGGGGGAAAAAAAGAAAGAAGAAAAATAGCCTTCAGACCAAGAATGTTATGATTCTCAGACTGCTGTCCCAGTCACAGCAGGTAAAAGAAAGGTATTGCACTTTCATCACTCAATTAAGATCTACTCTACACTGTATTTTCTACAATTATATATATCTTTTTATATATATATATATAGAAGAGAAACTGCTCTGGTGAAACAAAAAAATTTCTTCCTCAAGCTGAAGATTCAATTATTTTATCTACACAGAATTGTTTACAAAAAAGAATAATCTTTGTCTCATCCTAAGTTATTTTAAGTAAAAATTCCAGTGTATTCTGCTAGTTCCTTAATACAAAATTCAATACATGCTCTATATGTTATGGAAGCAATTAAAGGGATTTATGAGGAGAGGAACAATCTTGCCCTTGTCACTTGCCTTTAAAGAGTCTATTTTGAAAGAAATAAATTATTTAGGACAGAACATTAAAATGTGAACCAAAGCATAATTAATCTGGACCCTGATTTTGCTTAGCTGTGGGAAGAACAGGAATTGTTTCAGGACATACTCAGAGCCTGCATGGCCTACAGAGCAACTCTGGGAAGGCATCTTGGAGAGAGCCAAGTGTCTCAGCATCCTCAGAGCTCAAGAGTTCACCCTCAGGAAACCACCCGAGGAAGGACTGAGAGAGACAAGTGATTCCCATTCCCTCGTGGTGCTCTGTGGCTGGCCCCACCNCTATAAGGAAGGGGGAAAAAAAGAAAGAAGAAAAATAGCCTTCAGACCAAGAATGTTATGATTCTCAGACTGCTGTCCCAGTCACAGCAGGTAAAAGAAAGGTATTGCACTTTCATCACTCAATTAAGATCTACTCTACACTGTATTTTCTACAATTATATATATCTTTTTATATATATATATATAGAAGAGAAACTGCTCTGGTGAAACAAAAAAATTTCTTCCTCAAGCTGAAGATTCAATTATTTTATCTACACAGAATTGTTTACAAAAAAGAATAATCTTTGTCTCATCCTAAGTTATTTTAAGTAAAAATTCCAGTGTATTCTGCTAGTTCCTTAATACAAAATTCAATACATGCTCTATATGTTATGGAAGCAATTAAAGGGATTTATGAGGAGAGGAACAATCTTGCCCTTGTCACTTGCCTTTAAAGAGTCTATTTTGAAAGAAATAAATTATTTAGGACAGAACATTAAAATGTGAACCAAAGCATAATTAATCTGGACCCTGATTTTGCTTAGCTGTGGGAAGAACAGGAATTGTTTCAGGACATACTCAGAGCCTGCATGGCCTACAGAGCAACTCTGGGAAGGCATCTTGGAGAGAGCCAAGTGTCTCAGCATCCTCAGAGCTCAAGAGTTCACCCTCAGGAAACCACCCGAGGAAGGACTGAGAGAGACAAGTGATTCCCATTCCCTCGTGGTGCTCTGTGGCTGGCCCCACCACACAAGTGGTGTGTTCTGAGGAGCAGGAGGAGTGAGGAAGGTCTCCCAGCAAAGCAGCATCCCTGGAAGGTCGGGTGGGTCCAGCAGGGAGGTCTGGGAGGCAGGTAGCTGTGCAGCCCACACCTGCTGGGGATGGGGGCACTCTGGAGAAGACAGCTCTGCTCATCCAAGGTGGCTCCAGTTCAGCAGCCAAACTGCTGCCCACACAGCCAGCTCTCCAGCAAGCCAAGCTGTTGCAGCAGCTGATTTCTAGCTCGCTCTGCTGTCACACGGACAAACGAGGATTGCTTCCTGAAAGGCCTCAAACTGGCACTGCACAAAGAGCCAGCTTGCCTGGGAGCAGTGCAAGAGGAACTAGCACACACACGGGGGCAAAGACAGGCTGCCTTGGCTGCAGGAAAGCCCAGTGTCTGTGAGGAAAGAAAGGCTGTTCTCTGAGGATAACTCAGCACAGGGAGGTGGGGGAGGAGGGTGTAAATATGGATCTACACCATATCTGGATTAAAGCAGCAGCACCAGGAGCCACATCGCTCCTCCTCTCTTGGTTGCCAAGGAATACCCTCAAAGGAGAGATGTCAGAGGGTGAAGCTGAAGGCTGACAGAGCCACAACACTGACTGCAGGATCCTCCTCCTCCTCCTCCATGCTCCATTCACATTCCTGTTTGCAGTGCTCACACAGTTCCTCATTACTCAACAGCCATTATTAGGGTAAACCCCTGATTATGTCACTTGCTGACTGAAATCTGCTACTTGTTTGTAGTGAGTCACAGGATCTGAAAGACTTTAATGCTGTTTTCCTCCCTCAAGTTGCAAAACATGCATTTTGTGTACATTATTTTTAGCTGAGGTCTTTTCTACCCCTGGACAGAAAGGCTGACACATCTGATTAGCCCGAGCTCCGAGACAGTGATGTATACACTGAGCTTCAAGGTCAACTGCAAACTCTGATCTTTGAGATCACTGGAGTGAAATATCCATCCAAGGGAAGAGGAATTCATCACCATGAGCTTGAAAAAGTGAGTGGAGCTGAGGACTGATCCCCACGTCCAATGTGCTCTCCGTGGGAGATCTTGCAGAGCTCTTCACTGCCCCATCAGGGAAGGATGATCAGGCAAATAAACCATTAAAAGCTACAAACACATAGTCTGGAAGCAGACACAAGCCCTATTAAAAACAACAAAGCCCCAACAGTTAATTGGCAAAGAAGCTCAGGAGTTTGAGCACTCACACAGTACATGCAACTAAAGAGAAAGAGGAAAAGAAAGCTGAGGAAGGACCATGTTCACTCAACTTTTAGACTCTAAACCAGAAGGGCATCCAGACTATTGACCTTGAAGGCCAGGGAAGTGAGTCCAAAATTCTGAGGAGCAGTGGAAGAAGTGGCAAATTAAGTCTGAATTCCTAGTGCTTTATATTCTATTCAGTAAGGAGTTGAAAAGAACCTAGGATGTGGTACCATTTACTTCCAGCAATGGGTGCAAACCCCTGGTGTAAAGGACTCAAAATGCAGCCTCTCTGGGTATGTTTGGGCAGAAATGTGTGGAATGATCACTAGAAAATAAACTTTTATGTTCTGTTTTTCATGCCAATTCCATCTATCATTGGAAAAGTGTTTAGAGCACCTATCACCAATGCAAGGAGTGGCAAACAATGTATTCTGATGGTAGCTCAACAGCCTTTGGGTCATTTATACTACTATAAATGCTGAGGGCATCTCAGCCAAAGGTTAAAAGTAGGAAGATCTACAGAAATGAGGTAAAATGTTAATAATATAATGGTTTAAAACTGGTATGATGCTATAAAACTAGCATGATCCTATAAAATCTCATTATTAAAGAACTTCATGGCACAGGCAACAGAGGCATCCAACCCAGGGAGATTTACAAGTAGAAAATACATGGTGGGAAGTGCACTGAAAAAAAACTAGTAACTTTCATCTTGAATTTCTAATTCCAGTTACCTTGGTGTAAATGCCACAAAAAAGAACCCAGAATTGCTAATTCAGATCTTTGTTTAGTTCTTCCCCACACCTTTTATAATAATAGTAATAATAGAGTATTTATAATAATCAAGTGATGAAAGACTTAATATTTGGGCCAACCTCTGCCAGCAGGATGAGTGTTGGGAAGAACAGGCAAAGAGGAAAAAAGAGAAAGGTGAGGGGCTGGCTGGTGAGCATTTGCTTCAGGCCCCCAAGCAGTGCTGAGTGGCTGCATTGCTGCTCCTCTCCAGAGCCTGTGTGTGTCTCTGCATCTCATTGTGTGTCCAGCTGAGCACAGCAGGCCAGAGAGGATTCATAACCTTTCTGAATTTTACAGTAGGAACAGCAGTGTAAATAGCACTCAGCTTCACAATGTATGCCTGCTGGTGTCCTGCAAGCCCATCCATTAATTCCAGGAGTGAGTTGATTCATTTTTCTAATAGCTTGGAAAGCAGAGGCACGTGAGTGCTGAGGCTGGCAGATGATCCCATGCACTCTGCATCAGTTTTCCTTCAACGTGGCCCAACTCTTAGATCCCTGACACAAATGAAGCTCCACTTGAAATGATGCACTGGTGGTGAAGAACATAAGCCCTGGAATTAAAACCCTTGCAGTGAAACAGACTCCAAAGCAAATGTACTGAAGAGAAACTCCATTCTGTTCTGCTCAGGGCACTCCCACTGCATGGCCAGGCACTGCAGACTCAGGCATCTACTAAATCACACTCACCCTTGGCAGCACTCACTCCATCTGGGTGTTCCCAGTACAGCACCATCACCTGCCAGACATCCTCCTGCACTTCATACATCCCCCTGCAAGCAGTTACAGACAGTTTACACTGCATCACTTAGGTGAAAGGACTAGAAAATACACTCATGGCCAACTGAAATGCACGTGCAGTCACTCAAGGAGAGGTGAAAATGGACTGCAGGGTTCCTGCACTAATTGCCTCATTTATTTCTCCATCACCTGCTTGCACACTGCAGTAAAACTGGGCATCTCACCCACAGGAGCCAAGCCCATTCCCTGAATTTAAAGGCAGGTACTGACCTAGCACACTAGTATTACACTGATTTTTGCTGATACTCGGTGATTCAGCTCCAGTAAGGTAGTATTTAATAATTTTGCACTGATTTATTCATTAATGAGTTTTGTTTCTTTCCTAACAGTCACTTCTACAAGAGTTAAGTAAAAAACAATAAATGAAGTGTTTGTCATTGAAACCAGATGTGACTGAGTAGATAACAAGCTAGTATCTCCTGAGTAAGACAAGGCATGGATGGGAATATTCCAAGAAATAATAATACTTTACCAACCCGAAGTTGCACCACGTTGCAAAGAAGTTCCTGATGTGATGACTCAACAGATAAAGATTTCAATATTTTAACAAATATTCCTTCTGATTTTACATTCTAAACTAAAGAATGGTTTGATCCACTAACTTAACCACCTGCTTTAAAATTTCATCTAGTTAACAATGTACTGAGACCAATAATTTGTTCTTGGCAAGAGTCAAATAATTTCCTGAGAGTTATTTAGTTCTAATTTGACAACCTCATGTGATGGAAAAATCACTTGTTTCTCTTGGCAATTTGTCCCAGCAGTTAATCACCTCCCTACTGAAAGTATTTGCCACATATTTAATTTGAATTTCTGGCTTCAGCTTCTACTAACTTGCTTTGCTAAATTAAAAAGCCTTTTATTACTAAGTGTTTGAGACACAGTTAGCAAACCACCTCTCAATCACATCTGTGAGAAGCTAAATGGATTCTGATGCCTATGAAACTGTCATTTTCTCCTTCCAAAAGCTCAGTTTTCCTGTTCCTCACCCTTTTTGTCTCCAACACGACAAAGAACAGCCACAATTCACTATGAGTTCTGCCACTGAACTAAAATAGCCCCCAAATCATTCATTTATTTGCTTTACTCCTTGTCATCCTCCTTCATTCGCTCTGTTGGCACTGCTGAACTAATCTGAATTTTGGACAAGATTTTACTGCTGGTCCCTTTCTTCTGTTTCAAAATATTTAGTGTCTTGAGATCTTAAGATTGTCTTTAGCCTATCTTATTGAAATGGTCAGAGTCATACTAATGGGAACACCCTCTACATAAAAGCACATGTGGTGTATGCTTAATAGTCTAGACTGAAACCTTCTTTACACGTGAAAATAAATCAGAATTTCTGTTTCCAAGCTGAAGGGGGACTGTGCAGGAGATGTGGCAGCTTCACCATCACATCACACAAGGGCTTCATGATGAGGGTATTTCCTGAATGCAAAATAATATCATTAACCAGCTCTGCCTTCTCTAAACTATACAACAGCATGTATAGGAAGCAAATAAATGTTAGTTTCATGTTCATGATTATATGCCAGACATCATTAATCTGGCTGCTTGACCTAGATTTGGGGTATTGTGTACACAGCAGCTGTGCTCATCTTCCTCTGGAAAATGATGGAAAATAAAGTATACAATGTGAAATCTGGGCCCAGCAGTAATTGGTGGCTGCTCATTGAGCTCGTTCCTAGATACTCCCCATGAAAAGAAAACAGAGAAATTATTTCCTCTTACAAATCTATCTTTGCCACAGCTAAAAGAAAAATTCAGACGTAGACAAAATTAATTTTCCGCTGAAAGAAAAGAAAAAAAATAGTCAATTTGCCTTGAACAACAGTTCCTCCAAAAGAGCAGGCAACTAAGAATTTTCTCTTATTGATTCTGGTTTGCTGATTTATTTATAATATAGATGATTTAGTAGTTAGCTATTAAGCGTGGCAAGGTGATGAAAAATGTGCCCGTGCTGGAAGTTTTATATTTTTAATAAACAGCCATTAGATACATTCAGTGCTGTGCAGGAAACCATGCAAAAGTAATTGCAGTGATGGCATAAGTACTTCAATGTACCCAGAAACATAATAACCACAACACACAGTCATAGTGGGGCACGTTTCAGAGGAGAGCTGAGCATGAAAAGGCTCCCAAAAACTTGCTGCGTGCTTCAAAATAAAAAAGCATCTTTGTGATGATAAAAAAAAACCCAAACAGGAGAATAAAAGAAGATTTTTTTGGCTGTCGTGCCACTGAGTGAACTGGGGTGAATCATCTGGCTTTCTGAAAGGAAACCAAGTCAGAAGATATGAAGGGTTAAGGGAAAATCTAAGTGAAAACCATAAATAAACGTGGAGAATACCCAACAGATGGTACATCTGAGCTGAAGGAACCACAAAAGCAGGAGGCAACCAACACCTTTGGGTTTGTTTTCATACTATCTGTGCTAAATACAACTATTTACACCAACTGCAGGAAATACCAGGGCAAATCTTTTCCAGCTTCCTTAGCTAGCCTCAAAAAATCTCAACCAAAGGAAGCAACAGGTCTTTTCTGGGAGCACAGAACACCTCTGAAAAAATAATGAACTCTCTGCTGTCTTTCCTCCACCAGTTTTCAGGAATTAACAGCCTCAGCAAATGGGAGGAACAGGAACTGTGAAGCCCTCATGTGCTCAGATGGTTTTGCTTGCTAATATGGCAGCGTTTACCAAAGGGTATTAAAAGCAAATATGGACTTTTTATTGTTCTCCTTGAGGCAGAAAATATTGCAGGGAAGAGGTTCATTACTAAGTATTTTACCACTGTCCAGCTGCCTTACAGTCAATTATCTTCAGTTAATGTGCATCTTAATGAAGATCTTGACATACAGTTATAATCACAAACTGTCCACTCCAGTGTCAGTCTTCAGCTCCTGACTGGGATTTTGTTGGCATAACATAACCAACACTTTCTAATGGTGTTTCAGCTCATTAAAATTAAAGCAAGAGTTCCATAAAAGCAACTGGCAACGTGGTCTTTATTTTATTTAGCAAAGAGGTAACCCTCTTCTCCATGGTGAGATTCTTCCCAGCCATCCTCACCTAGGTTAGGAGATCAAGAAGACCCTGCAGCCTGGATCTGTGCATGACAATTGCATTATCACTGCAGGCAGTTCAGATTACCTGAGTGAGCAAAATTATTAAAATAACCAAGAATTCAGGTCACTGGAGAATTTAGAGAAGCTGGGTCTTGTACAGCCAGGGCCTTGGATGTGGTCACAGCATTGAAAATTCAGTTTCACAACCTGAGTCATCTGCATATATGAAATATCATCATAACTGCTTCAAACACTTTTCCACCCAGCAAAGCAGGATCTGCTTTCAGTCTGTAACTGGAGAGATTTTTGCTACTCTTTTTGGCACACACACACACACACACACACACACACACACACAAACACATCTTCTTTCATTAGCAGAAGAAGGAAAAAACGTTTGTAGGCAATTCAAGAATAAGCCAAAGGCTTGCTCAGAAAACCTTATGGGAAAAAAAATCAATGAATATTTTAATAATAAAGATTTTCAATGATAAAAGGTTACAGGTATGAAAACAATCAAGGTACCTGCTGTATAAGGTACTACATCAAACCCAAAAAATCACCTAATGACATAATTAATATAATAATATATAAAAATGGGGCTCATTCACACTCGAATGCACCGTGGTTTCCTTTAGCAAGCACTAGACTAAACCAAATCTCTGTCACCTCAGCCAACAACTAGCTTTGATCTGAACTGCATTCCTTCAGCAGGAAGGATAATAATAACCACATGGATATTCAATGTAATCTCAACCACAAAAAAGCAATTTATAACCAACTTGTCAGATAAGAAGGAAAGTTGCCTAGTTTCCAAATAAATATTACATTTGTAGATGATAAAACCACTTTATGAACTCCACAAACTACTGTTTCATAGCTGAGTTGTGCAACTCTATAAACTCATTTTCATAACTTTTTTTTTCGCTCGTTTTTATTTGTGGTTTTAAAAGCATTCTTTTTTTTTTCCTGTATTACATTGAAT
>VYZU01042433.1:32867-51254 GCA_013401355.1 Ceyx cyanopectus
ACACACACACACACACACACACACAAACACATCTTCTTTCATTAGCAGAAGAAGGAAAAAACGTTTGTAGGCAATTCAAGAATAAGCCAAAGGCTTGCTCAGAAAACCTTATGGGAAAAAAAATCAATGAATATTTTAATAATAAAGATTTTCAATGATAAAAGGTTACAGGTATGAAAACAATCAAGGTACCTGCTGTATAAGGTACTACATCAAACCCAAAAAATCACCTAATGACATAATTAATATAATAATATATAAAAATGGGGCTCATTCACACTCGAATGCACCGTGGTTTCCTTTAGCAAGCACTAGACTAAACCAAATCTCTGTCACCTCAGCCAACAACTAGCTTTGATCTGAACTGCATTCCTTCAGCAGGAAGGATAATAATAACCACATGGATATTCAATGTAATCTCAACCACAAAAAAGCAATTTATAACCAACTTGTCAGATAAGAAGGAAAGTTGCCTAGTTTCCAAATAAATATTACATTTGTAGATGATAAAACCACTTTATGAACTCCACAAACTACTGTTTCATAGCTGAGTTGTGCAACTCTATAAACTCATTTTCATAACTTTTTTTTTCGCTCGTTTTTATTTGTGGTTTTAAAAGCATTCTTTTTTTTTTCCTGTATTAAATTAATGCCAGTCTCCCTGTAGTTTATCATACTGGTTGCAATAAACTCAAAAGAACAAAGCCTTTGTCTTTGGTATAATGATATATAGAAGTGCAAACTTCACAGAGAAATCTCTCCCAGTGAGTCAGCAGAGAGCTTAAAGAACAAGAGGTGGATTTGCTTGCAGTTATTTGCAATATCTGGCCCTTCTGATAAAAACTTGGAAGGCAGACAAGAACTAGGAACAAAAGCCCAGAATCATGACTACATCTAATAATCTTAAGTGACTAAGGAAAAGTGTTAAGTGATTCTGACAGAATTAACTAGTCATTAAGCAGGGTTTTTAAATTTATATGTATATATATATATACACAGATATATATATATATGTGTGTATATATATATATGTATATATGTATTTTTTTTTCCTAAAAATCTCCATGATCTGTTTCAAAAAGAAAATGTGGAAGCAACTTCAATTTTACTCCAAATAATAACAAAGACACCAGAAAAAATGAAGTGTTTAAGCAATAATCAGTAGATCTCTGGGTGCTTTGATTTATTCAAAGGATAAATGATAATAATTTGTGACATAAATCAGAATAGCAATTTGAATCTGNCATGTAATTGGCCTTTTTTTTCTTAATTGTTTAATGATTAAGTACAATAGTATTTTCTGATTTTTTACATAAACCAAATATAACAAATATAAACCAAAATAAACCATTTTTCTGATTTTTTACATAAACCAACAAGTCTGAGTGTTCCTCACAGAAAGGAAAATGAGTTTTCCCCTTCCAAAGTTCCAGTGCAAGGCACCAGAATGGGGAGGAATCAGGATACCTTCAGGAAACTGCTTTTTGTTTCTTGTGAGGATTTCAGACACTGACAATTCATCCCACCCAATCTCCATGTTACCTAAAATACATCTGAAACGTGGTCTTGCAAGGGAGTGAACAATCTGTTTATACTCATGGCCTGCTTCCAGAACCTTCCTCCTCCCTTAACACTACCAAACATCTTCCAAATTAACTTGTCACCCAAGTCTTTCCCTTCTGCACCAAAATTAGCCTGATCACTATTACTGAGAAAAAGCCCCCCCACGTAGGCTTTAGCAATAGTAATATTCCAAGTTCAAGCTTGAATTCACTGAAATTAAACGTGTGCTCACCCCCTCTGGCATTCAAAGTCTAGGTTTTTTTTTAGATCTCAACTTATATAGAGATTTAATGTCTGTTTATTGCTGGGACAAGGCTAATAACATCTCTGTGGCTTTTCCTGACCACAATGCTAGTGATTCCAGAGGAGGAAGGTGTATTCTGTAGCATCTACCACTCTTGGTTCCAACATGATTTCCCTCCTTGCCATGCTCCCAGCTCTTCATTTCATTCATTGCCTGTTCTGCTGGCACCATCATTAGAGCAGGCTATCAAGGCTTTAGACAGCCCCTTCAAACAGTGATCAGTGTTCCTGCTGCTCCATATGCTTTGTGACATTTGAGGCTCCCAAGTAGGACATTTCAGCAGTGCAATATGCTCCAGTGCTGCTCAGCATCACACAGAGGCAAGAAGCAACCAAACAACCTCCCCCCACATCCCTCTCAATGTCAGACTTTTGTCACAGTTGCCAGCATCCATTTTCCCTTCCTGACAGCTCCCTTTGCCTTCCAAATCCACATATGTACCCAGTTGAAATATTCACTCTATTTAAGGAGCAGAGAATTATGCAGAGTTATAGTATGTGAGCAGCCACAGGCAGACTGTAAACATCTCAATGGATTTCATTCACATGGCTGCAACATTCCTCAGATCTTTTTTTTTTCCTTTTTTCCTCTTTTTTTTTTTTCATGTTCCAAAGATGGTTACCTCTCGAGTAGCTTAATAAAATATAATTTAATTAGCTGATCAGAAGATATGTTTGAGCATTGCTAAGTAGATTTTACTATTCATGTCAAAAGACTACTTGCTTAACTCTCTCCATTAACAACTCATATCAATTTCACCTCCAAATATAGTTAGGCACATTTTCTTGCAGATTTTTCATTACCTCTTCACTATTACAAGTCTCCCTATCTTATTTCTTTTCTTGATATATAGATTATATCAAAATATTAGCAAAAACTAGTCCTGCTACCACCAGGTCCTATTTTACTCCAATCACCCTGTCAGATAAAAGGTGTTGCTCTTCAGAAAATATGGATTGCTCTGGTTTTTAAACTCCAAATGATCAACTTAAAAGCTCAAAATCTTTCATAAATCAGAATGCTTCAAAATAATGACACTCTTGGAATTTATGCAAAACACTGGGAACCCACACTGGGACTTTGGAGTCTTCTCCATGTATACTCACAGAGCTGACTGCTACCATGAAAATTAAATAAAAGAAGGAATGCTTCCTTCATTTTAGCATTAAAATGCAGCTCTGCATGGTAAAGAAGCAGAAGCACAGGAAAAATAATAATATAGTGTGAATATGAAATACTGAGAAATGGTTGCACACACAGAAAAATAAACATAAATATCAAATCATTACAGATTTCCTTTCCAAATGCATCCCTGGACCACTGGAAGTTCTCCACATCCTAAAAAGAGGAGGGGATGACTGCAATTGCTTCTTCTAATTGGAAATGTCCATTCATTTTTTGCATGAGCCTTTTTGCAGAAGGAATTCTGGTCCAATACAAGCAAAATGTGGTCAACTGAAAGGCAGAAACAGAATGATTCTGGCCTCAGGAAGCCACAGAACAAAATACATCTTAACTATTCCATCAAAGCCCTCTAAACACTGCAGTTGCTTCCTGCAACTCTTCACATACTATTTTGTATATAACAGGCACTCTCAAAGTGCAGAGAATATTGAATTTCCAAATTAAAATAGAAGCCATGCCTGGTTTATGTGTCTACTCTAGTTATTTTTGGTTAAAACCACGCAAGTAATTCAAGAATATAGTACTGAGCAGTAAACAGACCTGGGCAAGGTGGGGAAATTAAAAGTAGAAATAAAACTGAATACAGCTGGAAGGCTGATTTACAGGGGATTTTGTCTTACAGAGCAAGCACAATACTGCAATTAAAAATACAGTCCAATGTAACTGTAGAATAGATAGAGCAACCAAAGAGCTACCTACCACCCCTAGGGCATCCTCAGACACCTCACAACCAGAATAATTTTGGATCATTTGGGTTTGGAATGGCAAGGTTTGGGTTTGGAATGTAAATAATCTTATTTCGGCCATCAGCGAAACGCCGACAGGAATTAATTGATCAAAACAGCCATTTTCATTTCAGAAACTGCTCCTTTGCTAATGAACACCAGTCGGATGGCTGGGAAAATACTCCTAGACTGCATGCAAAGCCTCTGCATTACAACTATTATGCTAATGCCCTGTGATGCATTTTCCTGGTTTTCTTTTGAATTGTAGAGACACAGAACGTAATCCTGGGAACATCCAGAATTGATGGCACTTATTATCCAACTGAACACTAGGAAATCTCCTTCCTGACTGGAACGTTTTATGCTGCCAGGAGTGGTGGTTTGTAAAATAGCTGTGTCTGGAGACTCACAGGCACAAGCAGCTCTAGAAAAGATAGATATGTTTTATTTTTTTTATTTTTGCAAATCTACAATTCTTTGGTTTTATTTATTTCAATAAATATGTGTAAAAACCAGTGCTTAATATAGTAAAAAAATATATATTATTTTAGGAGAAGGCTTCAACCACACGTGCAGGGCACCAAATGTTCCCATCAAACTCTGCAGGGCAAAGTGAACGGAGCTGACAGTGCCAGAGTGAGCTCAGAGCTGAAAAAATGCAATGGAAATTAATGGAAGAACAGCTTCCACCAAATATTTATTACCTTTCTGGTCACTCAAAGCCTGTCTCAGCAGAGACTTCCTCAAGGATGGCCAAAAGATAAGCTTGGGAACTAAGACAGCTTTGCCAGATGCTAAAAATTATGACTAGAACAGCGCCCCATTATTATTTCCCTCACATCCTCTCCCCAGATAACTCCTCCATGTTCCACAGGTAATAATTATCTGTCTCTTTTCATCCCACAGAGCTAACAACTCCAACACCTCCAGCCTTGCTAACAGCTTCTACCATCCCACAGGTAAAAAAACCCTGTCCCATTGTTTCTCAAACTGCATATTAAAGGAGCATAATTCAATTAAACAGATCAGCTGCTTCAGCATGTAGTGCTTTATCTCTGTTCTCAGCTAACCAGGAACTGGTTTGTTTTTCCAACATCACACACACACACAGAGCTACTGAACCACATCTAATGAAGACTTACAAGTGTGTTTTTGCACATGATAATGTATGTACATGTATATTTATACACCTGACATATATATTCATGGTAAAAAATCCTCGTGCATCTTCAGGAAAACTTGCCATACAAACCCATAAATCTTTTCAAAGCTAAAAGCTGCCCAATTAATCTCTTTCTTTAAGCCCAAGACCAGGAAATCCACTGCAGATGCCACCCCTGTCCCAGCCCTATTTCTCTTTTCCATGCAGAACAATCCATTCATTTCCATCTGTGGGCTCTTCCACCACTAGGATATATTTACATACTACTGCTGCCTACACAATGATTTCCCACCGTGGACATAAACATCTGCTTCCTCATTTCCAAGCTGTAATACTTACCATTTGTCTTTATTAAATTTCACCTTCTTCACTGCAAAGTATTCCTTCCATTTGTCAATCTCATTTGGAATCTGACACTGCAAGGTGCTTGGTACTCTCAGCACATCTCCAAGCTACCCACAAAACTGGAAAAATGCTTTTCTAGGCTAAACAAAGAATCTGGGGTTTTTTTTCTTACCATTCTTTAGCTGCATCTAACTACAGCAGTGGAGCAAATGGAACGTACAGGCTGCTAAATGTAATGAATTTTGTGCTCACGGTTGAGTTGACAGAACACACAGTTGAGATGTGCTACATATGCTGTAATACTCATACTCCATCTCTTCTCTCAACTACTTGGAGGAAGAGAACTATTAAATACTTGAAAAAAGCAAAGATAATTCAGTATACAAAGGGATTTCCTTCACTCAACAGCTCCGTGAACACGAAGGGATACACTCTGTGCCCAGGGAATTCTGCAAGCCCACAAATACAGGTCAAAATGCCCTCCACAGTAGATTTGTCAAGAACTTTGATATTACCTGCAGATAGTCCAATAAATAGCTGAAAATATATAGAGGTGAACTGGCCAGCAGAAAATTGCTGGAAAAAAAAATAGCCAACACAGCCTATTGGGCTAAATAAGCTTTCCTTATTAAGAAAAAAAAAAAAACCAAAGCAAATAAACAACAAAGAGCCCAAACCAAAGAAGCACTTGGTAATTTTGCACAGCCTTGATTTTCTTTCCTAACCGTTCAGCTCCAGAGAGGGGAGGGGTAGGAGAGGAGCCAGGGTCAGGAGGAGGCAATTCATGAGGGACAACTGTCAACTGCATCATCTCTGAGAGGGAAT
Organism: Ceyx cyanopectus; assembly: GCA_013401355.1. Taxonomy (NCBI): domain Eukaryota; kingdom Metazoa; phylum Chordata; class Aves; order Coraciiformes; family Alcedinidae; genus Ceyx; species Ceyx cyanopectus. The sequence goes on from VYZU01042433.1 coordinate 38,977, forward strand.
GTTGATCCAGAAAGGTCAGAGTGAGACTGTGGAAGTGTAACAACTGCAGAAGGAAATTTAGCTGAATAAAAGGTGACAGTAAATGATTTCTGAACTGCAGAGGGCACAGAGAGATAACAGGTAAGTGTGTCAAACACCAAGAGTGCATGTGAATACAGAGTGCAGAATACTGCAATGAACATTCCTCCACCCTAAATCCTATTTAAAACTGACAGTAAATTATAATATCTGTGGTTCAAATCTCCCCAAACACCATTCAAATGGGATCAATTTATCTCTAAAGTGGTACAAGCTACAGTTGCCTTCTACAAATGGATTGACAGGGGCTTGTTCAGTCTCACAGGGAACGTGGCAGGATGGAAATGATTTCAAACAACAAATCCTTCCTCTCTGCTTCCCAAGTATTTTCTTAAGGTTGGCACCAGCACCAGCACCCACAGCAGCATTTTGGTTTATTCCATGATGTGCCCTCAGCTGTGCCACTAGATATGCAAACAGAGCGACACAATCCACCTCTTTTGGCAAAAAAGCCCTGCTGAGAAAATTCATTTCTAGGTGCATAACTGAAGCTTGGCAGCATGGAAAAGAGATGCACATACATTCTGCCAGCTTCCCAACGGCCCGGCTCAATATCCACAGTTAAAGAGCAGTTAAGTCACTCTCCAGGAGCATTCATTGCTGAGGAACTGACATGGATCTCTGGCAGTCCCCTCCACATCCTTCCTCCACCGCCAGGGCTGTTTACTTGCTGCTCTGAGGAAGAGGGGGGTGGTTCAAAGGTTTCTGCAGCCAGCATTTCCAAAATCCCATAAATGATGCATTCTGTACCCACTGACTGTAGCAGTTGTGGAATTAACAGCTCGGGCATTTCACAAGTGAAGAACCAGCAAATTTGTTTCACCGTGGGGAGCCATAAAACAGCTAATACCCAGGAATCTATCAGTGGAGAAAAAAGCTCTCCGGATGAAGCAGCAGTAAGTAAACTAACAAACAAGTCTGCCAGCAAGCTCAGGTCCTGCACTGGATGGATCATTGATTCTTAATACTTCTCCATAAATCAGCACGGGCTAATACATGAGCAGGAAAGGCCCCTGCACTGCCTCCAGCACTGGAACTGCAGAGAGGCTGACATTTCACCTCCACAGGGATGTTTCCAGTGCCATCCAGGAGCAGGGGGCAGTGATCAGCTGCAGTGCAGCAGACACAGGCTGACTTCCCTGCTGTTGGGGAAGGATGTCAGAATGTGACAACTGGAAGAAAAATCCAAAATGCCTTGGAAATCTAAACTGGGGTGTCTTGATCGGTGGAACAAGTGTTTTGCACTAGGATGCAGTTCCATCCTCCCCAAATTTCAGTGTGGCTGACTGCACCCAAAACTGCTTTGCAAAACAACCTGTAGCCCAGCGACTACAACTTCTGCCTTTCCTAGTAAACTCCTGACCTAGGAAACACAGAAAAATAATCCCAAGCAGGTTCCAGGACTGAGGAACTCCCACCATGAACATCACACCCTGGTCTGCAAGACCCCAGCAAATGATTTGTAATCCTACTTATTTTTATTTTTAATTTTTTTTTTCCTTATTTTCTCCCAGTTCTGAATACATTCTTTCAAGTGAAAAACTCCATCACCCACATTCCTACTGAGAAAAATGACTTCACAGAACCAGCTGGGATGAAGGTAAACCTTAAAGAGGCTTCCTAAGATCATTTCCTAGCCACAAACTGTCAAGTCCAGAGGTTTTTTGCAGAGAGGATTCCAGCTGGAGCCCTGCTCTGGCATTCAAGTGCCAGCTAACGCAGAAAAGGTCTTGCCCACGGTGTGTGGGTGCCCCAGCAGCTGCAGCCTGTTGGCATTTATCTCCCCAGCTCCTTTGCCCTGCACCACACAGGAAAACCAGTGCTGCAAACAGGGGAGAAAACCAACCAACCAACAAAAACCAGCCCTTCTTCCCAACAGATGATGCATTTAGTCAGGAGCAAACACCCTTGCCCCAAAGAAAGTGCAAGAAATATTTGTTTTAATTGCTGCTATTAACCCTACAGAACTCACCATAGGAGGAGGCAAATCCTCATGTGTGTTAAAACAAAAGCAGCAGGTTGAGGGGCACCAAGTCCCATGGAAAACCTGGGGGGTTGTTCCCTAAAAAATCCCATTTTTTACAACCCACAAATGACAGGCAATCTCCAAGAGAGGCTGGAATGTGTGCCAAGCACTGCACAAACTCCTAGGAGCTCTGCAATTTATCACATTAAAAACAACATATGCTTTATACAGTAACAAGAAACTGGCTTTACCCTACATTTCTAACATTTTTATTACACTTCTGTCCAATAATCCATCTGGGATCCTCCTAATGCTCTGACTACTGCAGTATTTTAGCATGCCTTACCAATTTGCCTCTGGAAATTCAATTGGGGAGAGTTCTCAAACTCTTGTTTAGCATCAAAAAAAAACTTCTATAAGAAAATAAAGGGGGAGAAGCTGATGAATTTTCTGCCTATAATGTAGCCAGTTAAAAAAATATCAGCTAAAAGGCTGTAATAAGTATAAATAAATATTTATTTCAACTATGTTTCATGTCTATGTGTGTCTATATATAATATATACACCTGCACACACTAAGAGAATAGTTAAACTGAGCTCAAATTTGCTGTAAAAAGAGTTCAGATAGTAACTTTTCATTGAAAAACTCACTAAATTTACCCTTGCACTTTCTTCCTTCTGTTCCCCAGTTGTGTTTCCATGGTTACACAATTTTAGGAATCATGAGTCTTGTGGGAACATGAATATTGAACACACTTCTTTATAAATACATTTGATGCAAAGACCAACCAGCTCCATTTCTCAGTACAAAGTCATTTTCCCTTCTTTTAACTTTTTAATTATTATTTAAATACTACATTAGCCGTACATATAAACCGAGCAAACAAGGGGAGTAAAATGTCAAAGAAATATTCTCATTAAAGTTGAGTTTGAACTTTAATTCTAATTGCAAATTTGAGCGGTAACTTTCTCAATTATTTTTTTTTTAAATAAAAAAATGTATTTATTCAGGATGACTGTTGGTTTCTGGAGCTGCCATGAGCTAGTGGAAGGAGAGGCAGAGAGAAGTGTTTTCTGTTGCTAGCAGCATGGCTGTGCAGCTTACAGCAAGTGAGCTAAGCAGCTATTCCTGACTCAATCTTCATTTACAGGCAAGGGATAATATTCATTCCATGGCTAAAGATCCCATGTGGGATGCAACTAGCTGTGGAAGGGGGTCTCAGACACTGCCTTTGCCTTCATTTTCGGGTCTTGCCCTGAGTTTCAGGGACTTCAGGATGTGTGGGGAAAAAAATTACCACTGAAAACTGATAAAGAAAAAAAAAATCAATGTAAATGCTCCTCAGTTCCATCTAAGTAACAGCAGATATTACTCACTCTGTTCAGAAAATCAGAATGGGGATCTTAGCTATCAAATGGTGACTCAAATTAGCAGGAGTGTACCCAAAATCTCAGCCCCAAGCATCCCAGATAGACCAGTAGCTAAAGGTGCAGTTTGCTAACTCAATTCCGGATCAGCTGTTCTCACTTCCCTGGCACCACACTCCAGTTACACTCATTCCAGCCCCCCAAACTGCTCATGTATCTGCATGAAAATGTACCATGTGAGCTCAAAATACCACGGAATATGTGAGGATGTTATCAACCTGAGGCTGCCTAAGGGGTCAAGCTTCTGTCCTTCTGTGTAAGACAAAAATCAATGTCACACAAAACAAAAATAGCTGCCTGGATCAAAAGTCAATTGATACTTCAAGGACTCAGGAGGGGGTTTTTTGTTTAGTTGATTCGGGTTGGTTTTTTCTGGGTTCCCTCACCTCCTCCTGTCGATGTTTCATCTGCATCTGAATGAAAAAAAAAAAGCCATTTGAAATTTTATTTCATTAGCTCTCTTCAGAGATGTCAGGGCTGGAAACTGTTGGGAATCAGGCTGCTCTGTCTTCAGCAGAGTGACAAGCTAGAGGCTCAGCAGCTTGGCCCTGATGCCAAGGAACAACATCATATGGGCAGCCACAGTCTAACTGAAAAATCAGATGAAAAATCTTGTAATACACAGAGGGAGAGTTCCTGGGATCCCAGGGTGTCAGGGGTTGGAAGGGACCCTGGAGATCTCAGAGTCCAACCCCCTGCCAGAGCAGCCCATGGCACAGAATCTGATCCAGCACAGGGCACAGAACAGACCCAGGGGGGCTGGGAACTCTCCAGAGGAGACTCCACAACCTCTCTGGGGAGCCCCTGCCAGGCTCTGGCACCTCCCAGTGCAGAAGAGAGAGCTAAGCCCCAAGAGCCCAGTGAAGGGAAGAAGAGCAGGAGAGATAGCCCTGCAGCCATCAGGGTGAAAGGAGGAGGGGAGAAGATGCTCCATGGAGAGCCCATGAGGGAGCAGCTTCATCCTGGGGTACCAAGGGCATGCTGGGGTGGGGGACAGTGTGAGGAGGAAGGCACTTCAATTTTAGCTTTTCACTTGTATATATATTTCTTTAGAAAACACAATCCTGCATACAACTACGAAACTTCCAGGAGAACTACATTAGACAAGGAAAAAAATCATTTTCTGAAGACAGACTCAGCAGATCTCTAAGTGACTTACTGGCCCGGCTGCCCTGGTCCCATCTCTGGGCTTTTTATGAGCAAACAGGAAGGAATCAGAGGTTTTTTGCAAAATGAACTTGGTGGAAGGAGCTCACAGCATGGGAAAGGAAGAAAGTAAAAGCTACCAGCAAGTTCTACGTACTGGGAAGGGAAAAGGGATTTTGCTTTCACATTTACTACTGAGTAGACAAGGAAAGTGCATTAAAACTAGATAATGGAAGATGTAATAAGGTCAGCTACAATTCCAACAGGGTACAAAGAGGAGTGCATTCCAAGAAAGCAGTAGCTTACCACAGACTTCAAGTGGTCCCTCTAGGAAAATCACAGCAAGTATTTCATGTTAACAAAAACAAAACAAACAAACAGAAAAGAAAACAAAAAGAAATATTTCATTTTCATAGTAGTCTTGTGTGAAGGATAAAGCTAAAATCAAAGGGCTGGGCTTCAGGGCTTTGTTTTAAAGGGGTCTGAGGGCTAAGGTATGCTGAGAGAATCTTCATTTTTCACTAAGTCATTCCTTGGCTTAAAATAACTTCTCTATTTAATCACTTAAATGCAGCTAATCACACATTTTATTCGTCAGAAGGAGGGATTTATTTTTACAGTTATTGAAACATGAACCCAGGATGACTATAGAACTAAACAACTAATTCTACAAATTCAGAAGCAAAAATACTTTGGTTTCTGCCAACAAGCCTCTCATCTAAATGTCAGGGAAATCATTCCCATTATTGAGAGTTCACCCTATCACCACCACTTGTTTTGTTCACCCAAAGTGAGCAGCATCAGTATTTGCAAATAAATCTTATTATTTTCACTTGCTTCTGTATCTGCTTGAGTTAAAGAAAAAACTTCAAGTATGTTAAACAGCTCTAGCAGCTTTTTCATTAACAGTCAATTTCTTCCACTGACTTTTGTGACAAAGTTGTAAGTAAAATGTCCTAATTATTAGAATTATGCAAAGATAGCTCCCATTTATGAAAATTAAATCATTTAGCAGCTTGTATATAGTTAATGAAGCATAATAAATATTAAAGTAATGACACTGTAAGTCCATAGAAGATAATACTCCAAAGCAATTCACAGCCACCATTTGCTGCAAGGACAAGCCTAAACTTTCACAGCTCCCCAGCTATGAGGGATTAATCCTTATTCTTATTCCTAGCTACAGTTATTTTTTTCACCAAGTTTTATTTTTTCTCCACAGCAATGTTGCAGACACCCTGTGAACAGCTAGCAGGACAAAAGACAAACTGGAAGACTGATAAAACATGCTAAAAATTTAGGATAAAATTCCACTACAAGATCTGTTTTCAGAAGAGGAGTAAAAATAATAAAAATTATTATTAATAATGAATAATAAAATGAGTATTTAGCAGAAAACACATTAGACAGCCATTAAATCTTCCCTTTCAGTCTTACAGGCAGGACAAACCATTTTCAACTGCAACTAATCTTGTATTTAATAATGTACATAATCTTTATAAATTATGGATCATAATTATCATTGTAGACAATATCATAATATGTGATTTTTTTCCCAAGAAAAAACCACTTTTCTGGAATTCTAACATCTTACTAAAGTTTTCTGTTGCGTAGATTTATTTATTTAATTGTAATGAAGTTTCTTTGTCTTCCCAAATGCTCTGGGTTGACAGTATTATACTGGAAGATGTTTTGTCAGGAATGATGATGTGAGATCTTCCTGACACACAGAGTCAGTCAGGACTACATCTCCAGCTACTTCAGGAGAACTCTGCCTCAGATTGTACTCACTGCTTTGCCATCAGCCAGGAAAATCCAGAGACATTTGTGTACAAGCTCTAGAATCCCTCTGATAAATCCAAGGGGAGTTTGGCCCAAGAGATGTATTTTCATTGCACATGAGCACCAAGATTGTGCTTCCAAGATATTCCACTGATGTCTAACTCCAGAGGCCACTGCCCATCCCAAGGATTCATTTCTAGTCAGAACTCAAGTTATTTACTGAATTCAAGGACGATTTGGAACAGAGTGGTTGTGGCTGGGATGGGGGGGATAAAATGACTGAAAAATAAGCAAATCCTGGGCAAACAGTTTCCTCAACACACAAGGCAGTCTTTGGCTCCTGGGCACAGACAGTGGCATCTCAGCATCTCCAGCCTGCTGTGTGCAGCAGCTCCACCATGGGCTGCAGCCAGTGCTGTGTCCCAGGCTCAGAGAACACCAGGCCTGCCCGAGGAAATGCTTCAGCTTGTCACATTCAGCACCACAGCCAGTCACAACACAGCCAGGGAGGCAGACAGAGCCTGCTGGGCTCCAGCTCTTTCCCTGCCATCTCCTTCAGTAGTGCAGGAGGGATAAAATTGTCCTGCTGTCTCTCTGCTTCCACTAGAGAAGTTAAAAGAGGTGAGTATCCCACGTTCATCATGTCCCTGCATGGGAGGTGCTCACATAGGGACTTGGTTCTCACTGCTCATCTGGGGATGAACTGACTGAACCAGCTTCCCCACGTGTCTTGCTTACACACTCACAATGCAAAATGAGAGTCAGCTTATGCAGATTAGCAGTGGCAACCTCCTGAGCTAAAAAAAATATGAATGCCACATTCCTGGCACCAGACAGAGCAAGTCAGGTCGACTCTGCCAGCCAGGAAGAAAAGAAGTCAAGTAGCTAAAAAAAAAAGTCCAGTTTCAAACTCATATGAGCCTGAGAGTGACTTGTATAGCTCCTGCAGCCTCTGGACCATGTCCAGAAAAAAATAGATGTTTTTTACTGTTTACAGTAATGCAACAACTCCTGAAAGCCTTTCTAAGACTGTGTGCTTTCCTCTGGATCAAAACTCTCGTTATGCTCTGCCCGCTTCCATGAGGATACTTAATTCTTTTAGTGATGCTGCCAACAGTTACAAGATGTTCCATTCTTGGCTCTGCAGCAAATATATTCACTTATTAATCAAAGGGAACAGTCTGCTTTGCAGATCTACTGATTCTTGAACCAAAAAGATAAGGAGGGGGGGAGAAAAGCTTCCTAGGATGCTGTCAGAAGGCAGAAAGGGGCCAGAAAATGTTCAATAGGTTGCACTAATATGCTGAAGGCTTCCCTTCTGATGCGTGTGGAGATGATTTCCTCTCCCCAAATTCCCTTTGATCTCTAAAAAAAATGAGTCAGAGAATATTGCTCCTTCTGATGCAAAAATGTCAGGGTGAGTAGGAGGGGGAGGAGGAGTGAAATTGACTCATCTGGAGAGTCAGATTCAACAAGTCCAGATATCCATCAAGATAGGATTTAATAACAAATACAAACTACAGATTGTGCCACAGGGACAAGGAAGGGGGGATCTGGACTCAGCTGGGCCAAGGTCACTAGAAGTGCCATTTGTGCTGGAGAGAGGTCATCTTGATGTGGTCAGAAATGAGATGGTTAATACAGATGTCCTCCTCTAGTTACAGGAGATGGGAAATACATCTGTATTGCATCTCACAAGCAGTTATCTTTTCTTCTAGTCTTCATATGAAGTTTGCTTCCCAAAACTAAATGTTCTTGTCACAAAATTCAAATAAAGTAGTTTAATTACTTCTGCTGGCACTAATTTATAGCCTGTAGTTTCTTCCTAATTAAGAAGCCTAATCACTGTTTCAATCTTCTCCATCATGCCTCTATCACCCGGTGTGATCCCTACCTGCTGCTTCCCCTCAGGCACTAAAGCCATAGATCACACAGACACTGCCTGGGATAAAAGGAAACTTCCCAACTCTGCAAGAGTTTCAGTGGAGGAGACTCAGGAGACAAAATTTAAGAACAATTACACTCAAATATATATATACATATAAAATGAAAGATTTAAATGTTAAGAAATAGAGTAAATCTAAATTTGATAAATAGAAGACTGGACTTGAATTAGAATCAAAAGGTCTTCTATAGCAATCCTCTGTTAAAATTTCTTCAAAGACAATATTTTTCAGGCTGAAATATGCAAACCTCTGTTTTCCCATGTGCTGCAATGAATCTTCCACAGCAATAATTCAGCCCAAGATGAAATCCTAGATAGCCCCATTTCAGTAAACATTACTGCACTTCACGGAACTTTACTTTTCTCATTTACAACATTTACATAATTCTACACTACTACGTGTGGGTGGAGTAGGAGTTCAAAACAAATGAGTCAATATTTTTCTTCAGGAAAAATACCATTAGCAGAGCATTCATGAGCAATCACATAATCACAGGCAACTGTCCCAGCCCCACTGGGTGACAAACAGGCTTGGAAGAGGCAGCTCAGCACCAAACACAAACCAGGGTGCTCTTCCATAACAAACCCAATCTAGTGCAGCCCCCTGGGACTTCTCCAAGTCTAGAATATTTCAAGTGTAATATGGCATGGTATTTAATTTTGGTACGGCAGGAAAAAAACCTCAGGTGAAATAATTAACATAAATATAAGAAAAAATGTCATTTTCATTCCACCTTCAGGGATCAGTGTTGTGTATCTGACAGAGAAGGAATGGCCAGATGTTCTCAGATTCCTGGTGTCATTCACTGACCACATCTGCACACAACTGCCAGACTGATCCCATTCCAATTTAGACAGTATAAATGAAAGGCGACAAAAAACCCCATATATTTTATTTCCCTAAGATATGAATACATATAAATAATAAAAAACTAGCTGTTAGGCACTTGGTTCTTGAAGTGTATTAAAAATTAAAGGGCTACTATGGATGAAAAAGGGGAATTCCATGTTTGCATAGGAGCCACGTGCAGCATGACAGTACCAGGGAAACAACTCAGTGAGTTTCAATTCAGTTCTCAATTGCAGCAGCTCATACTCAGTTTGGCCAAAAAGGTGTTTTTATCATTCATTAGAATATACAAACTTTCCCTCTGTGCTGCTTTCTTAATAACTGCAATTATTAATCCTCTGGACCAGCTAATTTAATGACCCGTCTCTCACTGAAGGAGTCATAAAAGTTTCTATCACAATAGTTTTATTTTCATGCTGTGTGTGTTTTAACAAAGGTTTTACTATTCTGTGTGTCTAAAGTTTGGAATGCAAATGAGTTTGGATGTCCCTGCTCCCAGCAGGGGTTGGGCTGGATCAGCTCTGGAGCTCCTTTCACCCACACACTGCTGGGATTTTACTCTGGGAGCAGAAATGCAACCCCTAGAGAACAGAAGAGTAAAGCTTAAGGTTTTCATTTAATACCTCAAATCTGTATGAGAGGCAATGAGGTACCAGAAATCCACCTGAGATACTATTCCCTAGATCCTTATTTACTATCAGGCTACACCTAACACATCTCACCTCACCCTTTTTATCTTCACTGGAGCAGGAGAACATTTCACTTGCCCAGACTAATTGCTGCTAGATCTGAAGGATGGCAGAGGTCCCCAAACACTTTAGCATCACTTTTAATACTCATTTTGACCTCCTGAACCTTCTTGATCTAGAAATTAACTCCAGTGACTACACAGGAATGCCAGTAGCAGATGTCCCAAACTTTCAGGTTTAGAATATTTAATAGAATTAATTTAGAATTTAGTTTCCAAACAGCAAAGAAAATGCAGACTGGAGCAGCAGCAATCATTTCAGTGCTGTGCAGAAGGGCAGAGGCAGGAGGGGCAGCATCAGCTCTGCATCTGCAGGTTTTCAGCAGGAAAACTTACACAGCTAGAGCTTCACAAACATTTCCTCTCTGATAAACTATAGCAGAAGCTTTAGGATATTTCTTTATTGAACATAAATGATCAAAGCCCTAGAAATTGCAATTGCCATAAAAAAAAATACCTAATACCAGCCTCAAACAGTCTTTGTTAGAGGTTTTTATGCGAAGAAAAAAGCTGTCACATTTCTATCAAAATACATCTGCTGCTTCTTCTGTCCTGTGAGAATTGAATTTTGGTGCTCTAATATTAAACCAATAAAGAAATACTTAACTAATTTGTCTACTTCTTATTAACCAAAGAATTTAATGTAAAGTGGTTTCTGGGTTGTTGTTTTTTAACAGCTTCTTTCCAGTCTGTCTTCTGTGCTTTACTATGTTCCATTTCTTTCAGTAAAATATCAAGCCATAATGAATTTTCCAGTCTCAAACTGGGAACAGAACCTTCTAGCTGTATCAGCTTTTCTGAAATAGATATTATGCTGCATAAAAAGTGAAAATTAAAAATCAAATCATCTTTTTGGAGGGATGGTTCGAGGGGAAACCCTGAACTTCTTATGGAAGTTTTCTATATTACATATAATTTATATTATAGAAAACATATATATAATATTGTATTAATATAGAATATAATTTTATTTATAATGTATTAGTGCTAAAAATTACAATTCCTGCAGTAGTACTCTACCATTATTCCCTAACCAGTCCATGAATGGAAAAGATCAGAGAATCAACACTCCTTCCATACCAGTCTTCACCACCACAATCCTCTAGAGATATATTAAGCACCTCATGCTTTAAAATGGCTCAGAGTCCCCTCAGACATTTCCAGAAAGCAGTTGTCATCAAACAGCTTTACAGCTGAGGAGTTTATTTTTTTTCACTAGGAGATTCACTGCAACATCATCTGACACGTATAATCAAAAGAAAACTTGCAATTCCTAAGCTAAACTAAAATTATTGATATTATTCTGCTGGTCTCCTCAGAGTTAATGTCAGAAAATGTGTATTCACCGTGGAATTGAATGGGAGAAAATTGGTATTCAACATGGAACTTCAACCTAGTCAATTTATGTCCATCAAGTCTTCAGCAAATGCACCCAAGCCATCAAAAGAACATCAATAATATTAACTTCATGGGCTTGGATTCCTGTGAAAATGTTACATCAACATATTTGTCAAGGTAATGCTTTCCTGAGCTGCTTTATTAAAACTAAAACTGCCCACAACTTCCATCCTGAGGGGGCAAAGCACCCTCAAAATAAAAACCCTGAACAATCTCTTCAAGGCTAAAACGGGCCACGGAAATGACAGATCTGACCTCAAATCCTTGTAAGAATCCAATATATTTCCCTGCCATCAATCAAACCACCTGTCAATCACTCCTTCAGGAGGTCAAGCAGGTTATTTAATCCCAGCTGAAGGTCCTGCTCACTGTTTTCACCTTGGAGGAGGCACCACTCCCACTGTTCCAAGGCCACAGAAGATGATTCCCAGTTTCTGGACCAGCAGCTCATCCAGCAGCACCCACTGAGTGCTGTTTTCTCCCAGCACAACCTCATCATTTTCAATGAACCTCGAAAAAGATCCAGTATTTCTAAACCTCTGAGCTGCTCTCAGCTTGACAATGTCCACTTGACCTTCTGGCTCCCTTTGGAATTCCCAGTCCTTGCAGGAGCAAAGCAAGCACAGCCATTTGGGTCATGGATTTCTGTTATGACAGGCATTGATTACACTGCTTTGATAAGGCAGCTAATGAATAGCAGGAAAAACTGGCTTTCAGTGGATGCCTGCCAAGACTCTATTTAGAAAACCACAGCCAGAGAGATCAAAAACTCTTTACAGATTAATGAAAAGTAAATAAATTTTTATATATATATTAGCAATATATTAATTATGCTTCAAAAGGAAATTTTCCAATTAAATGGGAATAAATGCCCTTTGCTTCTCCATGGATTCTAATTCTAGATTGAAAAGTAACTCCCTGATATAATAATAATAAA
>VYZU01042433.1:51281-71022 GCA_013401355.1 Ceyx cyanopectus
TTTTTTTTTATATATATATATATATACTGAACTCAAAAGATATTGTGAAAATGAATTCTTTGTTGCATTCTGAATTCTTCAGAAGAGCAATGCTGCAGATAAATATTCTATTGCCATGAAGCCAGAACAGCCCATGCAGGACAAATTTTGACAAAGGACAGAGATCATTATGGCCTTCAAGTAAATCATTTTCATTTTAGATCTTGGCACTTTTATGGACCTTATCACTGTAAGGTCTGAACAACTCACAAATAGTCATTAACTGAGCCTGTTTAATTATTCCCCCTGCTTACACAAGGGAAAGCCTAGAGCCAGTGCAATCTCAGCTCTCCTCTAGCAGCAGATGAGTCAGAAGGCTGGAAGGACAGAGCAGAGTGGGAAATGCTGGGACTCAACTGACCTCATCCATTCTTCCAAGGAGGCTGCAGGGACACAGAACCTCAGTTCTCTGAGCTCATCACCAGGGAAACATTCAGAAGCCTCTCAGCAGAGGCTCCATGCTGTGTGCTTGTAAAACCAGCAGCATGAGTATATGCCAGGCCCATCCCCTGAAACCCAAGACTGTTTCTTGCAACATTTGTACTAAAGAAGCGTGGATTTCAAACCAAAACATCACAAAACACCCTGGTGTTTTAGTTACAGATAGTGCTCCTTCTTGCAAAACCAATCTGCCTGATTTTTCTGGGACATGCTTCACTGAAACTCCAAAGTAAGCACTGGTGCAATCATTCTGTTTCATTAAACTGCTGGGAAATAAATCTGTATGTGAATATAATATGGAATTATCAGGTGGGCTACAACAATGCTTAACACCACCAACCTTCTGTCCTGCTCCTTGGGAAACAGCAACCCTGCTGCCATCACTCCACACAGAACTAATGCAAGACAGCATCCATCATCCAGAACACCAGCAGCTATGGCACCTTGGAATTCAGTGCCTGCCAGCCCCAAAGAGCCAACAGAGATTTTCCCAGGTATCTTTTCAGTTGGAGTGCAGCACAGAAGTCAAAGAAGCAGGTTCTCAGTGCCAGACACAGCTCAATCAAGCAGGGAAGCAGGAGCCAAGGGACTGATGCACATTCCTACAACAGGATGAGCTCTGAAGTCTTTGGTGGTGGTTGTTAAGATGGCAACAGTGAGAATTCAACACCACTGAGAAGGTAATGACCTCTTCTTCCTCCCAAGCCTCTGTCCATACATAAAAACACAAGTACTTCATGAAACAGATACAGCATCCACATAACCACAGCAATCCTTTTGCCACATTATTCTGGTTGATTTTCAGCTGCAAGGTGGCCAGGGCACTGTCTCTACACCAAACTGGAGTGCAGAAAGGTGCAGGAGCAGGATGCTGCAGCTGTTTTACTCCCTTCCCTTCTTTTTCCAGTCCATAAAATAATCCATTCCAAATTACAAAACACTTTTCTCCAAGTGGGCCATTAGATCTGGCTGAGGGTCAGTGTCAGCACCTTCTGTAAGCTTTGTGACATTGAACATCCTTGTTTACAGTGCCTGGCAGGCAAAGGGAGGTGAGGGAAGGCTGAGAAGCATCCTATTTTCATGACAGCACACAAGGACAGCTCCTGTGCTACTTCATGGGCATGTTCCCAGCTGGCACACTGTCAAGGGGCTCTGTAATATGAGTTAAGGTCAGCACATGAATCACAGTGTCATTGTGTGCACAGCTGGACTCTGAGAAACAGATGCAAAGGCTCCTGTCTTCCTACCATATACTCACTGGTAACTGCCTCTAAAAGTTCATAGTTTCCCCAAAAAACCCACAAAGATACCAAAACTAACAACAAACTGACCAATACTGGACTCTGTGAACAATAAAAACAAAACCAAACCACAACCAACCAACCCAAACCAACAAAACCAAGAGTAAACAAATCCCATTCTCAGATGATTCCACTTTTTATCTATAGAGAAAGATCCTTCCCCATGTGCAGCATGGAAGAGGCTGGGCTGCCAGCTATTCTTGCAGATTTTCCAGGCCACTGATGGTTTCTTTCCCTACATCACCTGAGTACCTGGCAGGAGCAGCACAGAGGTCATGGCACCAGCAGACCTCTGTGGTTCTGGAACAATAACCAAGGTCCTTGTCCCCTGCATGGAAGACCATGGGCTTCACCAGGGTGGAAGTCATCCCTTCCAGAACACTGAAATAACCTCAGTTTAACACCCTGCTGTCAGTTTATCCTGTTTACCATCCAGTAACAGGAGCCCCCCAGGGGAGGTGAATCTCTAACCCTATTGATTTCATAGCAACAAAGCAAAATGTACCTGCTGTTTTCCCTCTTGCCACGTGCTGATGCTTTGCTGCAGCCTGTTGGCACAGCAGCCAGGGTCCACAGAGCCCCTCTGGCAGCAGGGCAGCTCATCCAGCCCCCCAGCAGCCCATGTGTGCTGGGGCTGGGACAAGGGGAGGGATTTCTCACCTCTGCTCTTCCAGCAGCCAACTGCAGCTGCCCAGCTGCAGCCCATCAGGGGGTGTGGATTAAACCAACCCTCCCTCTGCAGGGCCTTTCCCACTTTCTGCTTGAGGAGCACTGTTAGTTTGCCAGATTTATCCCAAGCCTAGGCCTGTGCAGACTAAACACATGGAGTGCTGGGTGATACTTCTTATTTAAAACCATGTCATTTGTGTTAATATCACTTTCTTTTGACTGGAATTAGTTTACACTACATTGAAAACCCTATTCTATTGACCCAGAAGCAGAGTAAATTGAGAAAATTAATGATATGTTGAAATAAATGACTTTTTTTTTCCCCTCTATTAAGCATGTTGAATTCAGAAAGGAAAAAAAATGCCCAGATGTAGAACACAAACGTGGAGCATGCTCTTCTTAACAGCAACAGATGAAATAATTGCACAAAAACATGCTAATTCTGAGCAGAAATGGACTTAAATGTTCAAAAAAACAGGAAGATAACAGCACAGTAATGATTATATGGAAATGTCTATTTTCATCCTTGCCTATTTTTGCATAATCACAGCACTTAATAAAGCTCCAGAAAGATACTGTGCTCTGCAGATGTTAATTTATGCAGCATGTAATTCAGCTGTAGTTCAAGACAGCCTTACTTCTTAGAGGATTAGAGCCCAGTATTATTCCAGTGTTGCTCCACAAAGACATTAATTAAACAGCATCTAGATAAGTTCAAAGCTGGTTGAATTTCAGGCCAGGAAAGCTTTCCAGCTATCTCTCCACCACGCCTTTTGTAGAAGTTTATCAAATTCTGCAGGTCTGAAAGTGATAAATCTTCTTTCCACGGGAGGGATGTGAGGCCAGCCCGTGCTCAGAGCAGCAGCAGAGCTCTCCAAGCTGCTCACAACTGCTGTCCTGGTCAGCTCCTGCAGGATCCCTGTGCCCAGCCATCTTCTGGGAGCAGCAGCCAGGATGCTGCCAGCTCAACTCCCCAGCAGGAGTGACTGCATTCCAAGGATACCAGTTCTAGCATCTCCAGTCAGTAAATCATGAAAAAGAGTATATACAAACCACACTTGGAGGGTTTCAGTTCCATAACACTCTGGGGTTGGTTTGTTTTTTTGCCTTCAAAGGTGCTGTTTGAAAGGCATAAAGGATCTCCAGCTTTTGCTGCAGTGTTTGAGAAATGTACATTAGAGGGGGAAAAAAAATCACAGCTTAAAATAGAAAACCTTAATCAGCGGTTACTGAGCAGCAATGTAAATACTTCTGTATTTACAGATGAAAGGAGGTCACACAAATCAGGCAAAATACTCTGTTTTCAGGAAAAAAAAAAAATCACAATTCTAGTTTAGTTTATAGCATTTAAAAAAAAAAAACCCTGTAAATTTACAGTCAGATTATAGGCAGCTGGGGTGCACTGCCTCCTCCAGTAAAATATGTACTTCCAGATAAATCAAGTTTATAGTTTGCACTGTGCTGTAAATGTGTTAAGTCTGTTCCTTTTAAAAGTGTATTAACAATTTTCCAAAGGAGATAGAAGATGCCATTTATAAAGCACATGCCTCCAACATCCTCCTGAGGGTAAATGCTAGAGGAAAGGGCCAGCAGGAGGTACCACCTTCATCACTCTGCTGACACCAGGGACCAGGGCAGAGTGTTGAGTTCAGCCCACAGCATAGAGGAGCATTAAAGATGGAAAAAAGCTGGCAGGAAAACACTGTTTTTTCTTTGCTCAGTGTAGCTCGTGTGGGTTCACAGCCTCCAACCCTGCAGTGAGTTTCTCACACCATCCCATTTCTGCTGGTCTTGAGGAAAATCAGAGAGCTTCCCTTGATGGATGGTTTGGTTCAAAGCTGAGCCATGAAAGAATCACCAACTTGTGTTAACCTTGCAGTGAACTTGACTTTCACACCACACAACTGCACTATCCCCCCTCCAGAGGCAGGGAAAGCACCATTCCCATGCTGGTCTGGGACTGGAGATGCTGCTGCACAACTGGAAGAGGTGGAATAATCCTCCCTAGGAAACTTGTATGTGGGTGTCTCGTTTCATCTGTTAGGTTGCTGGAAATGGTTTGATTTGATGGCTGGTTGGTTGATTTTTTAGATCAAGAGAGTTATTTCAGGACCAAAAGCCCATTTTTTTTTCTGTTTAATAATTCCCACTTTGTTCTGTGCTTCAGTTTAAAAAAAGAAACGTGAGAAACTCTGAAAATATTCCTCTCCTACACCCTAATCATCTGTTTACAGTAAAGATATTTAAAAAAATACAAAACCAACTTGAAAAGCCCACATCCCTAATACACTGGAAAAGATGCAGTCAAATTTGCAAGACACTAAGCTTTTCTTTGTAGATGTAAAAGCCACAGCAATTCCAATCGACATTTCTCAAACAGCAGGTAGCAAAAAAAAAAAGGGGAAAAAAAACTATAGTTGTTGTGTGACTGTCAGAGAACAAATAACCCAAATAATTCTTCTGCTGATAAGTAAAAACCACCACACATTTTGAGGGGTTTTACAGCTGCAAACAGGAAGAAAAAAATCAGAGTATAAAATGAGAGCTGATTCATTAAATATTGTCACAGCCAAACCAACTGCTCTGAGTTCAAGGAAGAACTTGTTTTTCTAATTGAATTAAGAAAGCCTGGAATATTATTTTTATAAGATACAAGTCCTAAAAAAGGATCTACCTAGACAACTTATTTTTGATCACATCTTCAGTGCTGTAAGCACCAGTTTTAATTTGGAAATGCAACCTCCAAATGCCAGTTTAAACCCATATCAGAGCTTAAATCTTGCTTTTTGGCCCAGCACTTTTTCACGTGTGAAAGCAAATGTTCCTGCAAACATGCTTAGTGAATTCTTCTTCTTGCACATCTAAATTAGAAGCTGAAAAGAATTCCAAGACACACATTTCAGAGGCATTGTTAGTAGAGAGAAAGCTCAAACTCCAACACAGGGGGAAACTGATGATGGGTGTAACAGAAGTGGGATGAGAACAATGAAGTGCAAAGCCAAGCAGGCAGGAATTAAAAATAATTTGTATGAAAAAAGTGGAAATGCACTAGTTGGAAATGGCTGAGCCAATGAACTGATGGCAGGTGAACTCTGAGGCTGTGGAAGGACAACTATCCTAACGAGTGGGAACAGCAGAGATGCTGCAGAAAGAGGGAGGTGACTGAACATCAGTGCTCAGTGACACTGCAAGGCACTTAAAATTCAGATTATACCTTTCCAAGCCACTGTTCGTGGGGGAAAGAAGTGATGGCAAATGTACTGCCAGTAAACATGCTGAAGTAGTGCTGGAAAAAAAGACTTTTTCTTCCTTTATGTGGCAGAATAAAGGCTAAGAAAGAATATGAGTATATTCATATTTTCAGCAGGGATAAATACTGGAAGGAGAGGGAGTGCAATATACCTGCTACAAATAAATTCAGGCTGAAAAAGGTCAGATTTCCACTAGCACAAGCAGAGACATTTTGGAGCAGTACATGGTGGGAGTAAAGGGGAAGGAACCCTCCCACAGAGTTAGCAGATAGAATACATGGAGTTGAAGAATATCTGTATGTAGAAGCTGATAGAATATATCTATCATTGAAGTTTGAAACTTGAAAAATTTAATTAAATAAAAGTTGGAAAGGGCAAAAGAGTGACTTGAGCACCAGAGGTGATCAGAAGACAGATGGGCCCTCCAGTGTAGAATATTAACTCTCAATTAAAAGGGAACATGGAACACATAGTTAGCACTGAAGCAGCTTTTTGCCAACAAAAGCTTCAGTCTGCAGCTCAGAATTTACCCTCCTTGGCTGATGGGCAGCAACTGTCTTTTCTAGCTGACAGGGTTCAAAATACAAACCCTTGAAAAACAGAGTTCCTTCCAAGCAATGCCATCTACTAATAAGCATTTAGTCAGAATATTCAGGCATGCTGTATGGATGCAATGTTCTCCACATGGTTTGTGCACATGGTTTGTGCAGCACAGCACACAAAGATGCTCTTTAAAGATGTTTGCTCCACTGTCAAGGAGCTGAACGTTCAGGATGCATCAGTCATGAGCAGAATATGAAATGCCTGACCTGCAGAATAGAAATAAACCTTGCACCACTGGTCTGAAGTGGGGATAGCTGCAGAGCTCTCCCACTGTTCCAGCAGGCTGGGGTGGAGCACAGCTCTGGTTCTGCTTTCCCAGCAGCACATCACAGTGCTATCAGATGAGATCACAGTTGCCAACTATGGGATTTATCCTGCAGAAGGACAAGGTGGGTTTCATTCACACAGCAGCCTGGCTGGGGTTTTTTCACCGAGGGCACTGAGTATCACTGCTGTTGAAATGAATCCATGTGTTTATATGGGATCCAAGCATGACAATATGGAAAATATGAGCCATAAATTCTGTACAGGGTTACTCTACTCGTGGGGATGGGACTCATGTTGTTCTCACATCAGAATAATAGAGAGAAAGGAAAAAGCAATATAACTATGCACAGTTTGCTCCAAATTACTACAGTCTGGTCTAATATTCCTGTGTGTAAGTACATCTTTTCATTAGTCCTGAGTGTCTCCTCCAATGACTGGTGAACTCTGTGTCATGCCAAGGCAGCCCAGGGCTGTAGATCAACTGGCATGTCCCACATTCAATGTTACTCAAGGGCTGAAGCATCAGCTGGAAGAAAGGGAACTGGAAAGGGGATCAGAGAATCATAATGGCTGGAAAGGACCTCATCAAATCCAACCTTCATCTCAACATCTCTCTCTGCAGAGATAATTCTGCCTTTTGGGAAGCATCCCGACACACTTGATAGACTCACACCCATGGATGACAACTTGATGCCTTTCCAAAACATCTGAAATGCCCTTTCCAAACTACTGACACGTGGGAATCTTCTTCCTGTTCACAGCTGTGAGGAGAAGGACCCAAGTGATACGTGGGTGATGACCCAGAGCAACTCCAGCACACTTCCATTCAGAATTTCCCTCCTCCTTTGCATTCCTTGCCCATCTTTCTGCAGAACTGGTGTTTTCAGAAGCACAGAGCCTACATCCCCAGAGCACTGACACCAAGCAGCACCCAATCCATGCACAGGACTCAGGATTTCTTCAGCTGCCAGTGCAGACTGAGGTGGTTCAGCACCCATGACCACATCCATTCATGGTCCTTAAGACACCAGTGTATGTCTGCCACGTCATCTGCACAAGAAATCAGAGTGCCAGTGCATGCTGCCATCCTTGGGATGCTTTTGTAGTATATTTTAGTCTATTTTCAACTAGAAAATATCAGGGCCCTGCCTGGCACCCCCTGCCCACAGCCCAGTTCCACACATATGAATTCCCTGACAGAAAATGCAGAAGATGGACGTTGGTTAAGGGCATGTAAGGAGTATTTGAGAACACTCCAATGATCAGGGAAAAACTTCACCTTGGCAAGTTCAACAGCTCAGACAGCCCCTGGGTGAAAAGGTCCCTGGCCTTCCACCACCACAGGATCTAAAGCACTAGATGGTGATGGGGGAAAAAGGGATTTTTAACATAATTCTGAAACTTAAACAGCACAGAAAAAAAACAACCAAACAAGCAGAGAAGTGACACAAACTGGCTGCTTGCTGAGACTTGAGCTAGGCAGTAAATTAACTAGTTAAACAACTGACCCTGCAAATTGCTCCATAAAAGTAATTTGCTCAGTTTGGCTGCACATGGCTCCAGAAAGCTGGCAGAGCAGGCCATGGCTCTCACAACTGCAGCTCACACAGCACATGCCCTGTAGAGTGGCACAAATGGATCTCACTTTCATGCAGAAAATATTAGTACCAAGTTTGTTTTAGAAAGAATTAGTGAGTTAAATTGAAATATATATATATATGAGAAAAGACAAAAAAACCCACTCCATGTATTGAAAAATCATCAATATTAAATGCACAGTTGCTGAACAACAAATTCTTATACTGGAAAAAGCCTACATATTATTATNTATAAAAAAACCAAAACCAAACAAGCAAAGCAATTATCTCAGGAGCAATATACTTAGAAAGATGACTGAAAAGGCTCAGTTTGCATAACTCACCAATGCTTAAATATTTTAGTATGTTTTGCAACATCACAAATGCAAAATATTCTGCTTTTTCCCATTCACAAAAGTTGAGAAGCATGCCATGCAAGTTCAGACTTTCCTCAGTCTAATACCTCAGATTTAGAATTTTTTTGCAAACCACTCGTAACCATGGCAACTTTGGGGTTTCCAAAATGTAATTTTTTTTGTTGTTGCAAACCTTTTCCTTTGTGTTTGTACACAGTCTTTTCTCTGGAAAGGTTTGGAATAGCTCTTTTGTTCTTTAAATAACTATAAATGATATTAAAAGATGAAGGCACATTGACAAGTCAGGATTAAATCAGAGTTAGCAAGCACATCTCTGCTTAACCTTGACCACTCTGAAGTCATAAGAGAAGTAAGTGCAAGAGGAGAAAGGAGAAAGCAATCATACCAATGAGTAGTTTTATTGCAAAGCTTTCTGTTTGGCTTTTATAATTAGAAATTATTTGAAAATATGCTGCAAATTGCAGTCCTTTTCTTGCTCCCTTTGGCTGCTCTTTTTACTGCTAAGTCCAGTGCCATTTTCCTGCGTTCTTCTCCCATTTTCTATACGAAAGCCCCACAAAAGAAACTGACCAAGTGGAGAAAATCTGATTGCATGAAGCCTGTGAAGAGAGTGAGAAGAAAAAAAAGAGCTGGAGTTACCTTCCCAAGCCATCAACCTCACACATCTCACAGAGGAAAGCATGCTTTCCAAGGCTAAATATACCAAAGTAGAGCCCAACACAGCTACAGCTTGGCCTTCAGTGGAAAGAACACTCACCAGCACCTCAGAGACAAGGTTTCATTCCCCCCACCAAATGGTGTGCTCATTTTCTCTCATCACATGGCTTCCTTCAGCTCTCATACCTCATAGATTGCTTCTGAAGGCTGCTACCAGTCTCCTGAAAAGTGAAAGGCCATCTGTACCCTGCAAAATGCCTTTGGGCTCAGGAAATTTCAGTTAAGAAGGAAAAACTGCTGCAAATGTACTCACCAACACGTTTTTACATGAATAATTAACACTGCAAATGAGATGGATGTATCAAAACAAATGGGTTTTTGTCTAGTTATGAATTAATCAGTAATAACAAAAAACCTGTTGGGCCTTGGCATGAAATTAGTAAGTGGACACGGCCAAGAAAACGTTCAACCCTTATGTTTTATCACACAACCCCTACCTGAAGGCAATGTGAGTTCTTGGGTCTTCAGTCCAGTTGAAAGTCATGCCACTTATTAGTTGAATGACAGGTGAAATACATTTTTAATGTTGTTAAAAGTCTGCAGGGAAGCCATCAGACTTCTTAGAATATGAAAATATAAAAAGCTTTCCTAAGATGCTAACCAAAATATTGGAAAGATTCAATAAAATGGGGCTGTTACTATATACTACCAAAAAAAAAAACCTCACACAATAAAGGGATTTTTATCTTTAAAGGCTTGACTCTAAGGCTCATCAGCATCCATTATAATTCAGTAAAATAAGTTAAGACAGCATCTGGTACAACCTATATAGTTTTATAGCCAGGCATACAAAAAAAGCTTACAACACTTACAAGATCTCCTCGTAGTAAATGAAGTAGCAGACTCTCTACTTCAGCTACCAGCATGTCTTTAGAAAAACAAAGGCAAAAGCTGGAAGAAAAGGGGAATCCAGAAGCTCATCCATTTCTTTTAATGGCTAAGTAATACTTTTAAAGCACCACCAGAGAGTGGGAGCTGCCAGTGAGCAGGAAAAGGAAGCATCTCACAATCATCTGAGTTTAATCTCAATTAGTTCATAGCCATAAGCAAGGTGATACTCCAGCAGTGACCATTTCAAGCAACTGTTTTGAGTCTCTTGAGGCTAAATCTGTTCCCAGATCCACGATGCACATCTCCAAAGCATGCACAGCTCCGGATAATGGAGCAGTTGTTTGGCTTTTTCTCCCTTCCAGCCACAGATTTGTACTGAAGGAGTGGTGAAGAAAACCCTGCAGTTTAATGCACTAACTGCAGCAGAGCACAGAAGATACTGTACCACACTAATCATTCATTAGCAGCCACCACAGAAACAGGTAAAATGAGAGCTTTTTAACTGCTGTAAAGGGGTGAAGACATTTTAACTTGCACACAGTAAGAACTTTCTTATTGCCTGCCTTTAAAGGCATGTTGGTGAAGCTGAAGGAAACAATAACCAGTAGAAAGCCTTTGTAGGGCATAACTGTTCCAGAGGCATGAACAAACTCCACACAGGACTCCCCCCAAGCACAGTTTCTGGAGCCCTGGGTGGACTGCAGTGGGTTGTGTGGCAAGGTTTTGGTGGTGGAGGAGGCAACCAGGGCTGGCTCCTGTGAGAGCTGCTGGAAGCTTTCCCTGTGTTTGAGCCAATGCCAGCCAGCTCCAAGATGGAGCCCCTGGCAAGGCTGAGCCCATCAGGGACAGTGGTAGCACCTCTGTACCTCTGTGATAACACATTTGCAAGTGGGAGAAAAAAACCAAACCCTGTGCAACAGCAATTTCAGTCAGAGAGGAGAATGTGAAAGACCCAACTGTGCAGACAGCAAGGTCAGTGAGAGGGAGAGGAGGTGCTGCAGGCACTGCAGCCTCTGGGGAAGATCCTGGTGACAGCCAAGGAGGTGAATGGTGTCCTTGGGCAGGGGCCTGGTTGGAAGAGTTTGTGCAGAGCTGTCTCCCACGGGAGGGGCTGTGTGCTGGAGCAGAGGAAGAGTGTGAGGAGAAAGGACAGTCAGAAACAACACGGGGTGAACTCACTGCTCCTCCATCCCTGGCCCCCTGCACTGAGCGAGGCAGGAGGAAGCAAAGAAACTGGGAGTGAATTTGAGCCTGGAAAGAAGGCAGGAGTGTGGGGAAAGTGTTTTAAGATTTAGTTTTGTTTCTCATGACCCTATTTTGATTTTGATTGGCAATAAATTAAATTAATTTTCCCAGAGTCGAGTCTGTTTTGGCCGTGACAGTAATTAGTGGTTGATCTCTCCCTGTCCTTATCTCAATCCACAAGCCTTTCTGTCAGCACAATCTGCTAATTTTCCTTTTGCTGCTGGATTTAAAACCATGCGGACATCATGAAAACTGCTCAGTCCTGCATCAAGGTGCCCACTAGCACAGACAGCAGTGAACACAAAGCTCTGACTCAACCACAGCAGCAAGCAGCACAGATTGAGAGAACCTCTGAAGCCATTTCCAGCTGAGTGTGCCTGCTGCTGGACTTCCCATACCAGAGGTACCCTCCAGGAGCTGAAAGAACACCAACAGGCTGGCAGAGCCCAGCAATCCTTAACCCAAGTCCTCATCCCATAAGGCATACCAGAAATGGAATGATGGGATACTCTAATGCCACTGTTCTTTGGATAGAAGAGGAAATAGAGCAAGGCTCTAAAGACCCCTGCAAGTCCTAGAGAGCCTGCAATGGAAAGAGAGCATAAAAGACTGATTTTTAACTACAAACCTTTTCAGCTTTTCTGGTTTAATTACAACTGCAACTCAAACAGTGCCATGGTTTAGCTCATATAACACTTAAAACACTGGTTGTTTTGTTTGTCCTCTAAATCCTTTCAGATCCTAGCATGTCTTCTCAGGAGCCTGTCCACTTCAGCTGCCCTGGAGCCAGACATTTTTTCAATCTCTTTCCCCTCTCTAAGTTTCAGGTAAGTGCACATTTTGGAGGTCGAATCTCTCAGGAACTTGGAGAGGTCACAGAGCCCTCCTATCTGCTTCCACTTGCTATTCCCAACAGAGAACATCTTCACCTGAAAGCAAAACTCTCCAGTTTCACAGCTTCAGAGGGAAATCTATTCCAGTGCTTAACTGCTCTTGCCACTGGCAAGTCGTTGCTGATGCAGAGCACAGAGCAGCCCGGCTGCAATCTTCCCTAATGCCTAACCTAAATCTCCCTCAAATTAGTTTGCACTCACTGCTTCTCCTCATCTTCCCACTTCACAGACAGAACAGTTTGTTACTCTCGCCACTGAAAAACTTGTATGGTGCTACTGATCTCTCAGCTCAGGAATTCTGCTTTCTTCAGTGCTGCTTTCTGGCTTCTGAAGATGAAGGTATTCCTTTGTCCTCCCGTGCATCCACTGCATTTGGCCCACATCTTCCCTGGAGTGTGACTGCAATTAGGAGAGCTGGGCTCTGCAATCTATTACAGCCTCGTGGCACACTCAAAAGCAGCTCAGATCCAGAATATTCCAGTCTATTATCAATCTATTCACCTGACAAATTAACACAATCTTCTGCTTTCCTCCACAGAGTCAAAAATAATAAATCACTCACATGCAAACACACATTAGAACAGCATCTGCTTTTAGAAAATATTTCAATAGGTATTGATCCATTGCATTTAATTTTTTTTTTCCTGGTTATTTATATGTTAATTTGCTGTTTGGATATTTTTCAAACACTTTACTCGTTGCTTTTCACAACAATTAGTAGGAAGATCTATTGTTCTGACCAGAATTCACTTGTGAACTGATGGAATGCCAAAGGTAAAATATAATGAATAGGCAGATTCATTACATTGTGTTGGGTTTCTAGAACAGGCAGAAAAAGCACATTTAGGCAAATAATTGGATTTTGGTATTAAACAGAACTTTCTATCACTATGGGTTATAAGTGGCAAGAGGATGTAATTTCTGAGAAAAAGAAATGTTTGCAAAACTGCAGATAAAAACAGAATGGATCCCTGGCCAGTCCTACTCCTTTGAGCCACCAGTTCCAACTGGGACATCTCAGTACTCCCAGAAAACAAATACTGTGGTTACCATTAGCACACAAACTTGTGTTGCCTCTTTGCTTCATATGATTATTAGAAGTTATGTTAATTAGAGGAGAACAGAATAATTTTACCTGTATTTTGACCAGTGAATTAAAGACATCTGTGGCTTTTCTTACCAATACTATAGAGAACTCTTGACTTTTTCCAAATCTAATTTAAAAGAATTCCATTGTGTGTGTTGTTTTTATTCCAGTTTTATATTTGATGCAGAGAATGCCTGTTGAGAAGCAATAAAAATAAACAGCCCTAAAAAGCATGCACTTTTGTAAGGGGTGACTCCCAGCAGTCTCTAGTACTGCCTTAAAGAGCAGGCAGTGCCCAGAAATGCTGAGAAAGGTCAAGAATTCCTCACTTGTGCTCCTGGGGCATGAAAACAGTCAGCCACAGAAAGGCTACTGACAGTCTGTTACCAATTCCTTTTGCCAGGTTGCTCAGTTGGGAAAAGCAGGGGCTGTATACCAAGATAAACTGATTTTTCATCACCCAAACCCAAAGCTACCTTCTGTGGGCAGCAAAACTGGCAGACTCCCCCACTTGGTCCAGAGCAGAACAGCAGATGCCAGGGAACATCCTTCTCTGCTCCCTGGAAAGAAGATGATTGAGAACTTTTTCCTGCATGGCTTCCTTTCACTGCTAGCCCCATCTTAATTAAACCCTCTGAAAAGATAGGGGGCAAAAAAATTCAAATAGAAAGCTATTTTCTCTCAAAGCAGAACCTGCTCTCATTTTTTCTGCAGTTCTGAGGGGGGTTTTTTTCCCTTTTTTTTTTTTGTTTTTTTAATTCATTATTTAGCTTTTGAACTGCTAAATCTGTTTGCTGGATGGGAAGACAACCTTTCACTTCTGCCTCTGGGCTACTCTGATAAACACATTCACATCTGCATCTCCAAAAAAAAAAAGTATATAAGAGACAAAGGAGAAAATAATGATAGTCCAGCACATTAAAAAGAATAAAGCTTTCCCAATAGGCATCTTTTCATCTGGGACACACTGTCCTCAGCTCAGCTGTACTATGTACAGGCACCATATGCAGCACATCTGGCAGGGAAGGCATCTTACTGTTTGGAGACACAGGTTGACCAGAAAAGGGCAAACTGGATAAAACAACTCCAACACAAACCCAAACTTTCTCCCCCCTGTTCTCAAAAGCAATTCTCTTTCTCACTCTCTTTGTTTCGAGTCCTTCTTGGCTGTTTAAAAGATAAAAAAATGCATTTTAAAGGGATGAAAAGAAGGGTGATATTATCTGTCGTAATTCACATTCATATTCTTTCCAGGAAAATTTGGAGGGCAAACTCTCTGAAGTTTTTTAAGATAACTGCTTTCCTCCAAGTGATTTACACAGCAGGAAGCTTTAGTTTTACCAAGTTTCTAAAGCTATCAGGTTATATGAACAGAAAGCTCTGAAAAAACCTTATTTTGGGTATATTGTCAGTAGAAATTTTCACACAACAGTGTTGTTTGGGGTTACAAAGCTAAATAGAATAATGCTCCTTATTCTTTTTAGTGTCAAAAAGTACAGCCTGAAACCACCAAAGTAGGCACTTTGATATTTTAAAAGCAGGATAATACTTTTAAATCTGTAAAAAGTGTCAAAAGAAAGATATTGAGTATAAAAATTAACCAAGTTATTATGTTATTAAGTATAAAAACTAAGTTATTTCTTTTAAAGAAAGTGCAGCAGTTTGGATGGGGTTTTTTTTGCTATTGTGACACTAATTCTTCTAAATGTGTTGGACAGAGAATTCCATCAAGAGTGTGACCAATAATTGCTAACTTTTGCCTAAGGCAGGGAAAAAAATGGCAATTATGAAAATTGTGCTCAACAGATGCCTTATTCCTATATATAAATTAAATATATATTAAAGCCACACAAATGATACTTAAAGTCTGGTGTATAACCATAATAATCAGGTTGTAACTGAAGTGTTTTGAGTTCTTGTCTCAGCTGCTGCAGCCCATCAGCAGAAACTCAGCCTGTTTTACATAGATGCTGCTGAACATCTACCCATCAGGCTATAAATGTGGGTTGGAGAGCTGAATATTCTAATTCTCTGCACTTCAGGTAGGATTCTTGAGACTGAAGCCATGTGTCTGTGTCTCATCTCTCCCAACAAGTCTCACAAACCCTTCCAAATATTGAATCACCTTTGGTGGGTAAGACATTGCAGCCTCCTACTGAACAACAAATAAAGGTTTGAAGTATATCCAGTGCTGGGATATGTCCATACTCTTCTGAAGTCACTCCCTAACTGTGCTTTCCATGGGATACAAAGGGTTGGAAACTGTGTCCTTCACCTTTCCCCACCACTACAGTGTCTGAAACTCACAACATTCCAATAGGTGCAAAGGGTGCTTCTGTGGGAACAAAGGAGTTCCCGTAATTAATGTGTGTAACATCAACTCAACATTTTTGAGCTCTAAATAAACGTGTTAAAAAAGCTCATCAATTATTTAAAAGCAGCCATGAGTAGTGAAGGCAACCACTTAACTTTCCATCCTCAACGGTCCCTGCACCAAGTTTGGGATATTTCAGTTTTTCACAGCCCCTGGTGCTGCCTGCAGCTGCCTGGATATGTGAAACTGCTTTGCAGAAGAGCAGGCAGGCATGGGACTGCAATTACAGATCACAATGCTCTGGGCTCACAGCTCTATTCAGCCCTGAGAAACACTGAAGGACAGATTGGACATAGGGGAAGGGATTAGCCACAGGACGACCTGTATTTCCACACAAAAGCCTAAGTGTGGAAAAATGGCACCCCTGTGTCACCCATTCTTCACTCCCTGAAAAAAACACAGTGATGAAAATAGACATTTAAACAGCTCTTTCCCACTCATCTCAGAACAAGCACTCATTGTTTAACACCATTGAAATGGCAGCCATGTAGCGCTGCTACTGAGCTGCCCTCATTCAGAAATGGATGCAAAAATAAAGATAAAATTAAGACTACTCAGGGAAAAAAATCCAAGTTCAGAATAGGAAGTCAAAGGAAAAATGAAGAGCATTAAAGCCTGGGTTGGCTGTGGGAACACAATCTCCTATTCATGCATGTGGCTGGAGGAGGATTTAGGTCTTGGAGTGAGTTTCAGCTGGAGGGAATGAAAGTTCTCCACGCTGTAGCTGTGCAACTACAACTGAAATGGTACAAACTTCTTCATAGGTGACAAGGGTTTAACAGAACAGGTAGCATCTCTCATTCCAAGTGAGTGACATGAAAATAAACATGGAGAAAGACATGGCAATTGTGTCACTCAGAGCTGCTTTAAGCAGGGAAGATTCTGTCTGTTTTCTACTAAGACCTACCTCTGGAAAAATAATGAGTAAATACTACAAAACATGCAAAAAGGGGAAGAATAGGCATGAATAAAGCCAGACTTTAATTGCACAAGTAATTCTTTTAAAATCAATTGTCTTGCATGCAGAAGAGATGCTAGGGGTATGAGTTTGTACCATCCCATTGTCTCAGGTGCCCTCAGCTAATCTGATCAAGGTGTTACCTGCTGGTTCTTTGGCACCACGGGTAGGTATCCTTCTGCACAAGAAATGACATGAAAATGCCCAAACATTACCTTGGGAATGCAGCCACACATCTTGAGTTCCAAACAATAAGCCCATGTAGTTCATTAGGCACCGATGAGAAATTCATCTTTTTTTTTTGCCAGGAAAACAAGTCTAACAACATTATTTACAATGAGACTTCTAATAAATGTTTAATGAAAAGAGCTGTGATATCAGAAAAGAACTTCAGACCTTCTGTAGGTAAGGTAAGGCAACAGCCAACTCACTGGAATTCTTCTACATATTCGCTTAGCAAACTCATGTGGTAGGCATATGGTTAAATGAATTTCTAGTCCTGCCCTCACACTTCTTTCCCTTGTTTTCCTACTGAAAATGATGTTCAAAACCCATGAGGTTTTAAAATGAAAAAGAATTTAAAAAGTCAAGGCAATATAAATCTTGCTTTTGGAAAGTGTTACAGTAAATACCTTAACTCTTTGGCCAGCTCCTCTTAGATGCCTGCATTTAATTATGCTTAAACCAGTAATTTTTAATTGGATATTTTAGAAGGTCTTTGTAATGAAAAACCCCCAAACAAACAGTGATGGCACGCCGACTTTCAATGAATCCCACTGAGGTATTCAGTGCCATGGAAGTGCAGGGAGGAAGGAATACACACACTGCTGAAGCGAGTGCATCAGAGGGGTCAACACTTGTTATTGCACAAGGCTGACAGCTACCCTGTGTTTGCACTGACTCCAGCTCTCCTCGGGAAACAAAGCAGAAAGATTTTGTTCACAAATCCCCACAAAGTGATGCAATTAAGCTGTCCGACCAGCCTAAGAGCTTCAGCTTTCTGCCTGCAGTCCACGTAAGAGTGGCTCTAATTGCTGGAGGAGAAGAGATGTAGGATGTGTGAAAGTCCTGCTTGTACGACCACGGTTCCTGGGTTTGATGTATTCATTTGCTAGCTTTCTACTCCTGCAACGCAGGAATATCGTGAGGGGAAGAAAACGTGTCTTCCTTTATGCATTATTTACAGTAACACGGGTCTCAAGCAGTGAAAACTGAAGAGAAAAAGAGAAGCATAATGGCAAATGCTGACCAAAAAAAAAAGCCTGCAACGACTGGCTGTGTTGAATTCTGCAGAATCTCCTCAACACCCCAATCATCTCATTAGACAGAGATCTAGAATACAATGCAACTTAAAGAAAATGTTAAATAAGGGACTATGTGGGAGGCACAACGCACTTCAAGCGTGGCTTGGTTCCTTAAAGGAGACATCTCTGGCACTGGAGAGATCCGGGTAGGGCTCCTTCATTACCCAAATCAGGCACATCAGCACTGATCCACTTCAGCAAATCTCCGTGAGAATGGTGAAGATGGGCTGGCTGGTTGAGGTTTCACCCCAGCACCAGCTGAAATCCAGCAGCGTGGCTGCAAGGCTGTCGCTTTGCCCAGGCTGGAGTGAAACTTTGTCCCACTCACATCCAAGTTGGTTTTTCCCCCATGCTTTGCTCCCTCCGAGCTGAGCTGGGGGGTCATCTTCTGCCTGTTCTAATCTTAACTATAAGCCTGAAAAAAGGAGAGATGGGTTCAGCAAAACCTCCCCGTGGTGGTGTGTTTATTTGGTGATGCTGCTGCAAGAACAGCACCGGACTTGCCCACTGAATCTGTATTCCACACTGAACCTCTGACTGGAGTTTGCTTCACAGGCAGGCAGTGGGATCGTTATTTTAGCACAGGAAGGAAAAAAAAGAAAGAAATAAAAAGAATAATTTCTTGAGGAAATAAAACAAACAACAAGCAGTAACAGGGTTTCTCCCCAGGACAATTCTTCTATATACTTAATAAAACAGATTTTTTTCACCCAACTCACACAGAAAAAAAAAAAAAAAGGAAACCTGCCCCACATCCCAAACTGTTCCCTCCAGTAAATCACGATTTTCTGACCACAAGGTGGAAAAAAACAAGAGCCCTGAAACCACGCAAAGGCCTCTTCCAGTTTTGGGGCAGCGAGGAGAAGGAAGATGCTGAATGCCCAGGATTTGCTCTGCCCTGCCCTTTCCATAGAACTTTAGTGCCATCTATTGAAAACGAACCGAATAAGGAAGAGGGAAAGGATGCCTATTGATCTGCTGTAAAAATAAGACGTTTACTTGTTAAAGGGGTTTTTTTGTTTATTAATACTCCCGTGATGACTACGGTACTGTGGTCATCTGATAGCAACAAATATTCTCTATATGCTCTCTATGTCAAGACGTGAGACGTTGGCTAAAACACCGAATGCAAACATGATACAGATATTTTATATATATAAAAATACATATATATCTACACACATTTACCAGGGCTGTCAGTCGAAAGCTACCTATTATCTAAAGGAACAAACATGAGAAGGCTTTAACAGAAAGGAGAAGCAGCGTGGAAGCGCTGCTGTAAATAGAACATACTGGAAACAGTAAAAATAATTAAGGCACCTCGTAAAGACCTTCGTATGAAAGAAGAGGGTACGTAGACATGCAGATATAATTACCTTCTTTAAGAAACTGTGAGTGGATGACAAATATAAGAAAACAGCAGATCGCTGCTCCTGCTAGTGCCCATAAAGCTTTCAAGAGCTGCATCTCGGTCTGAAACTCAGTAAATACCCAGAAAGTCACACAATGAATTTCCACAGCGATGCATCAACGCTTCCCTCTGTGCGCCAGGCGCGGCGGCTCCCGGCAGGGACCACACTCCCGAGGCAGGGCTGCGGAGGAGGGGCCGGGGCTTCACACCCCGCACGGGGGCAGCGGCAGCGGCAGCGCCGCGCTCTCCTGGCCGAGGCGGCCGGCGCGGGGCCCCATGAATCAGCGCTCCGTCTTCCGCGGGTGCCGCGCCGCGCCGAGCCGGCGGCGGGGGCAGGGAGGCCGGCAGCGCCGGGCAGGGTTGCGCAACAGCGCCCGCTGCGCAGCGGGGCCGCCG
>VYZU01042434.1:0-10269 GCA_013401355.1 Ceyx cyanopectus
ATATTTTTTATACGTTGTAGCTATATGGTGAAATTGTGCTTGAATGAGTGCCATGCTTTTTAGCTTCCCATGCTGCTACATATAGGGCTTTTCTATATTTGACTTTTCTATTGCAGTTTTCCTTTTGTATTTGGTGTTTTTACACAAATCTCTATCAGAATTGTATAACTGATAAGGATTGGATTGAATTTGTAATTTGTTTTATGAGGAGAAAAAAGATTCCCTAAGAATGAATCTTGAATTTTCAGAAAATACCCAGACAATACCAAAGCAATTTATAGCCAATGGTATCTGATCCTCTGTAGGCTTTGATCCTTCCCAGAAGTATAGAAGGTCTAACCATAAGCCTGGTCTGTGTAAATACCAGTCATCATTATTTTGGTGGTAATGCAAATATCAGGTCCAGTTGAATTATAGGATTTGTTTTGGAGAATTTCATAGTTGTAGTGATTGTTCAGAAAGATTCAAATGCAATTGTAGTATAAGTACTCTGCTGAAAATGTATTAATATTGCCTACTACATATAGTCCAGTGTTTTGCACTCCAAGCATGTTTTTTCCTGAAGAAGTTGAAGTTGGTTGACATGCATAAGTTTAAGAAATTTGAAAATATGTCGATTAAACAACAACAAAAAAAAGGCTGATGAAAAATTTACATATCTACATCTATGTATTTTTTGAAACAATCTGAGCAAAATCAGGATTTATGGTTTTGTAAATATTTGTAAGTAATATGAGTTTCCTCAGCTGCAAGTAAGCCAATTGGTAAGTATGTGAACCATTAAGAGTCCCCAAAACAATGGCAAATGGACTTGTGCCTGTAACAACAAAATAACTACTTATTAGATGAAGAATGTACAGGGCAAAGTACATTCTTGGCTACATACCAGCGTTGCAAAGATTTTTCCTCTCCCTCTTCAAGGCAAGAAAAAGATGTTTTTCAACTTCCTGTTAGCATTCCCTCTAGAAACTGAAATCTTCCCTTCTTTTCAGGATCAGTATCTTTTCAGAGATGAAAATGATGATCACACACAAAGATCCAGCAGGATCAGGACATCTGCTCTAATGATCTCAAATAACAGAATTNAGTACAAACATCTCCAAGGCTTTGTAAGGCCTGTGGTACAGGCTGTAGATGTAGTAAACATTTCTATACAAAGTTTTCACATAATAAAGGCATTTTTAAAAAAGGATGGAAAGGAAAAGTAAGCACCTTAAGAAAAGGCAAAAAAAAAATAATAAAATTCCACTTGTAAATCACTCAACCTTTACTGACAATGTTATCTGTTGAATGTCTTCCATGATAATATTTTAATGACAAAGTTTATTTCAAAGCTAACCTTGTTGAATGTGTTAGTGAGAACTTTCAATATTCCTTTATATCTTCAAAAAGAAAACTTGAAATTTACATTTTCACATTTTTCATTTTATATAAGACACCACAGCCCTAATAAGAATCCCATTTCATATGGGAGGAAGCTAATGAAGATCAGTGGGTATTTACTCAAAGTGATTGTCAGAAGAGATCCCATACCTGTCTCTTTTTAGAATTCTTTTTTTCTGATGCCAATATTCAGGAGCTCTCCAACCACTGATATATTCATTGTAGGGTCTCTAAATGGACATTAATTCAGTCAAAAGTTACTTGTCTTTGTACAGTTTCTGGCCTTTAGTGATTTTCTTTTCAACATTTTTTTTCATCATCTTGGAGAGTGCAGTGAGTACCTTGAAATGCATTAATAGTTCTAAGGTCACCTGACATAGGTGATGCCTACATATTCCTCTTCATGAGAAAATACAACGGTGTCCTCACACTAATGCTGCTGCTTCTTTGGCCTCAGTATTTTCAGTAAGACTGCTGAAAATATAGTAAGATGAACTATTCATTAGAACATCTATTAAAACTGATTTATTTATTCAGGTATCAAGGTATTACAGAGTATCTTTCTACAGCATGTCCTGGGAATAGAGTTCTCTCTTTTGGCTCACTCCTTTACTGCTGATTCTATGAATTCAAGTTCTCTGTCAGGCAGCTTCATCCCTTTCTGACCTGTGTGCTTCTAGCTATTCAGTAAGAACAGTTGTAAGTCTGAACCATGAAAAGGATGTGCATCATTACTACAGTGGTGTCTAATACTGTAGTGGGTCTTTTTGTTCTCTAATAAACTCTGTCCTGTGTGTAATCAAGGAATTTATTTGTGAGAAATCCCAGGCTCCAAGTCAACAAATTACTATTTAAAGTATTTTTAAAGATGTGCTAAATACACTGCTGCTCAGAAGGAAAATGAGTGTGTGCTTAAAGATTTAGCTTTACAGGAGTACTTTCCTAGATTGGGACCTCTATTGAATTACAGTCATATTTAGTCTGCATTTGAAATTCTTGCTCATTTCTCTTGTGAATACTTTGCTGTATTAGTTATTATGAATGGAACTCTTTGTTTTCTGCATCTGGAATTTAGTCTAAATAATGACTTCCAATGAAGTACTTCTGTGAGGTCACAAATGTCTCTCACAACCAAGCTAAAGTAAACATCCT
This sequence comes from Ceyx cyanopectus, assembly GCA_013401355.1. Lineage (NCBI taxonomy): Eukaryota > Metazoa > Chordata > Aves > Coraciiformes > Alcedinidae > Ceyx > Ceyx cyanopectus. The sequence continues at coordinate 2,536 of VYZU01042434.1, forward strand.
AAATAATGATATTTTACTTTTTATGGACCTAATATATCACTGACAAACATTGAAAGTTCTCCAGTAAAAGAATGGCAACTCACCACCTCAGTTTCACTGCCCTGCAGGCTGCCTTTTCTTCTAAAGAGTTTAATTGCAAAGGACTGAACTCTTGAGTACTCACAGCACACATGGCTAATTTTAAACCAGTAAGTTTGATTTGGAAGAAGATGGTTAAAATAGGCTGATTCTGCATCAGTGAAAGTCCCTCAGCCAGACAGTGTAGAGACTTTCCATTTTGAAGGTCTTGCTGCTGATCCAGAGTACAATGATCCTTATGGAGTCTCACACTGAACAGACAACCTGCTTTTTCTTTTAAGGAAAAATGATAAACTGAAATCCTGAACAGTGTGTTATCTGATGCCATTATTAGGGAAGCCTGCAGCTGTTCATATTTTCTCTCCACAGCACGTGTCACTGTGGCAAATGGAAAATGTTTTCATCCTCTAGGATTACAGAGCTGCTGAAAAGCCATAAACAAAACATAACTAGAATTGTGCATGTAAGTGACAGTTAATGCGAGTTCTCAGAAGGAGAGATAGAAAGAAAAAAAAATTACAAGAGAGAATTCATATTTTTGTTTGCAGCAATACACTTCAGAGAGAGTTTCAGAGAAATTATTACACTTATCAGTGGCAATTTTTTCTTCCATTGTTCTCAGACTAAACATATATACATAAACCCAAGGAGAGTACTTTTTATACAGAAATGTGTGCACATATGTGCATTTAGAAATAAAGGCTGAGTATGTGAAGTGGGGATCCATTTATAGTCATCCATTTAAGTTGCACCAAAATTAATGCACTTCAGTGGTTTCTGTTCCCAGGGTATCTGACAGGCTTGCAGGCCTTATTGATAAGGAGAATGTGTCAATAGTCTCACTTCAATATCTGATTCAGAAGCAAAGTAATTTTTTCAAAGTCAGACAGAAAGTCTGTGGCTTATTTCTTGATTTCCTAAGGCTAAGTCCCTAATCCTAGAGGTCTTACTCTTTTCTTGTGAGAAGGTGGCCTTAGCATTTTTCTCTCTGTTGTTGATCCTTTCCACATTATACCCCTAATTTATCCTGTTTTGAAACAGGGTTGGTGGTTCACACCACAGCAATAGAAGTGTGGCAAGGTGCTGTTTATTCAGAATCAGGGAAGAAGACACAACACTTATTTTGCATTTCATTGTAAAGATTCTGGCAGTGATTATTAAATTTTAGGCAAATCACATCCCCTATACACAGAGGTATCTCCCTCATTTACCCATGTCTCTTATTGGAGTGACATAACAAAGAAGCATTTTACCAGTGTTTCCCAAACCTGCTGAGCAGGGCTGTTGGTGGATCCTAGTACTACAGGCTTCATTTTGTGGAGCATCATTTTAACACTCAAACACAACAGTGACACAGGTATCCCTGAATGAACACCCACATTGCTTGCCTAGTTTCTGCTGGGAAAATGAGTTCTTCATAACTTAAATAGAAACCTGTTAATTATGGCATGTATGTAGGAGGATGAATTCACCAGGGTTATGTCCTAAATGTAAAAAAACATGACTAGAAAAAACACCAGAAATAGATCTAGGCACTGAGATAAGAACAGTATATTAGGGTTTTAAAAATTTGTTCTGAAGTTATAAACTGTCTACTGTTAAGTTAAAAGCAAGTAGCATTGTTGCTACTTAAAAAATATTCTGATGTGATTTGGTAACCAGCTGGGACTAAGTGTTCACCTCTTTATCAAGAGCACACAATAAAAATAATAAAAGTGGAAAAAGGAACTTTTACTTTTTTTCCTGTTTAGGTTACAGGAAGGTCACAGTCAGCAGACTTGGAAATGCATATTTCACATCATGGACATCAAAAGCACATGACATAATTATACCCATTGCACCAGATCACATTTTCAAATATGTACTGTTGAATTCATGGTGTTGATTTACTAAGTGTGCTTTGGTGAACAAAAGCTATGAAATTGATTTTTCCTTGCCATCTTTTTTAATTCCACCACTTAGAAAGGGGCATTCTTCATGGAGAGATCTTTACTGTCCTGCTTTCCCTTTGCTTTGATATCAATGCCTGGGAACATACTGCAAGGTGTGAACAGTGATTTTGCAGCATCCGTTCTAGGACATTAGAGAGTATAACTGTGCAGAAATTGGACAAAAAAAATTCAGACAAATTCAGAGTCTGAATTAAGTGAGGGAATGGCTTGTATTTACAGTTATGCCTTGTTTGAGGTTCTGTTTATTGGGTTTGGCTATCTTGTAGTTACGAATTTCACATTCATTTGACTGGTGACAGAGTCATGATCTTCAAACGCTAGTGCTGAAGCATTGTTGGCATATCCACAGTGCAGAGAGCAAGTGCCAGGACTTGGTGCTGTCAGGCCTGGCAATGTTTCCAGAACCTGTGGTGCATTTGGGACTGGTTGGAATTACTAGATTTCACTTCTGGCCCACAATCCCAGAAGCATCCCCAGCAGAGAAGGATTATTGCCATTATGGGCATAGACTGCACCTTATCCTGCTAGATAGTTCTTCATGCATGTTCATGCCCTACCATACTGTAGATGTGTGCTACATGCTAACTGCAGTATGTAGTCAGAAAATTCCCAGCTTATTTCTGACATCAGTTACATACCTATAAGGGGGCAAAACTGAAGGTACAACTTACACAATTAACCTGGTTTAAGTGTGGTTTTTTCCCCCTCCACTTTGGAATATTAATTTGGCACTATAGACAGGAGCCATAACAATGCAGTTCAGCATGGAGACAGCTGAAGTCAGGATCCAGAGGGACCTCATAATATCTAATGGAAACAACTGGCTGAGTCTCAAGGTGGTTTGATGCTGTTATTCTCTAGGGGAAAAAAATGCCAAGCTTTTTTCTTAGAGTTGATCCATGTGGAATAGATAGCATGTAAGCATGAAACTTCATTACTGTCATGGCTGCTGGATATTCTCATGTCTTCAAAGGCCATGAGAGCCCCATGGAGGTTGGATATGGGCTATTATATGAGTTCAAAAGAACGTGAACAATTACAAAATCTGTCTTCTATCTTGCATATGTCTGTCTTGCAGTTTGAGTATTAATCATACAATCTAGGCTGGATGGCATCTGAATGACGTGGTATCACTTATTGTTTTGAATTGCAGGAACATGCACAATTTTTGCAATGGAATGACTGTGTGAATGGTTAGCTGGCTTAATGAATTTCTCATTCAGAAGTTAGTATAGAGCTAACACCCATTTTACAAATGGAACAAATGTCCTGTAGAAGCAGGTGGCTGTTCACAGGAATTACTGCAGCAGGTCTGAGTTTATAAGGGAAGAATATCTTGTGCTCTGTTTTAGTTATGCCTATACAGTTTCAGTACAGATGGCAGTAGCAGTTTCCCCAGTAAGGCCTTCTAAAGGCTTCACTGATTGACCATAAAGCAATTGTTTTATGTCTTCCCAAGAAAGAAAAATCAGAACTGTGTCTGAGGAATTCTGGAATTCCTTTATAGTCACAAGAACACTGAGGCTGTACCGTAATGTGTCTAAAATACTGCTTTCCTGTAACTCAAGCTTAACTGGAAATTATAATCTGACAGTATATAAAGAGCATAGTATTCTGCTGCCCAGTTTACTAAAACATGGTCTTTAAACTTATTTTATTTCAATTGTAATCTTAATGATTATGACAATTATTTCCATGCTCACTTTGGAAAGCTATTGTACTCCTTGTCTAGAAACAGCAAGAACAAATTTTTTTTTAAAACTGCTTTCTTACATTGTAGTTGGTAAGGAAAGAATAGAAGAGTATCTTAAAAAGGAGCTGCTGATTTAAATGTTGCCTTAAGTTTTGGAAGCATACATTTGTTGCTTGACTTTTTTTTTTAATACTCAAGCCACTTAAGTATTTAAAGATTATTTTCAAAGTTTAAATTTTTATTTAAAAAATGGTCATTTAAATTAAGATATTTTCATATTTTTTTTTGTTGTTGTTTTCTTGTTTTGTTTTGTTTTTGTTTGGTTGTTTTTTTTACATTACTTGTTTGAACCTCATTGCTCCTTTGAGATTTCTCTCTGTTCCCTTATCTCAGACTGCCCAGCAAGACGGCTGTTGTTGATATAATTTGTATAGGGGGATTGTGACTATTTCATGGAAATACAACTATATGTAATTCTTCAGATACTTAATCACATCTATTCTGTGTCATATCTGGCACACTTACAAAATCATGACAGATCTGGCCAGATCTTGGCTCTCCCTTTGGGAAAATACAACTACTGTATGTCAAAGCTTGCCAAATTAATGCATGTAAAATCCCCACTCTTGCTAGAGTGGTAATGTCATATTCAGATACTTTTTTGTTACCATTTTAATTTGAATATGAAGTTAATAAACTAGGTACTCAGGGTGAGTGTAGGGAGGACGGAGCCAGTCTCTTCTCAATGTCATTCAATGACAGGACAAGATGTTAGTTGGAGCACAGGAGGTTTAGGGTAAACACAAGGTCAAACTTTTTCCCAGTGAGGGTGCCAGAGCTCTGGAACGGGCTGCACAGGAAGGTTGTGGAGTCTCCTGCTCTGGAGACATTCCAGACCTGCCTGGATGCGTTCCTGGGTGACTTGGTCTAGGTGACCCTGCTCTGGCAGGGGGTTGGACTAGATGATCTTCTAGGTCCCTTCCAACCCCTAACATTCTGTGATTCTGTGATTGCTTGTTATTTTAAAATGCACTATGCCTGCAATTATTGTGGAAAAATGCTCATTTATACATGATAATACTCTAGACCTGTATTTTTAATTATTAAAAGTACTTCATTTAGAAGGAACAGCAGCATAGTTTAGAGATAACTGCAATCAAGTATTTTGTTTTGTATGAACATGGTGGAAAAAGTTACCTGTCACTGTATATATGTCCCAAGTGATGACATGATGTCAATTAATTTCTTTAGTCTGGAGTCACAAGTCGCCATCAATATCTGAACAACAAAAGAGTGAATGGAAAACAAACATTCCCTCAAAAAAAAAAGAAAAAAAAATGAACCCACCAACAAACCCCCAAACAAACAAAAAAAAACCAGAAAAAATAATCAACAGCTAAACAGATTTTCTTTACCATTGAATTTTTTCTTCCTTACATGACATATAAATTAAAAAAATGCTTTGTAGTTCAGTGACCACTTGTTTGTGAACTACAGCCCATCATCCATAATAGCTCCAGCACTGGCCCTGTACATGGTAGGGGATACATTACATTGCCTTCCATCTCTCTGATACTTTCCAGAACTGAAAACTGTTAGCTGATATTAAAAGCATTCTGTGGTGATTTTCTTGTAAATTTGACTCCCATGATAAAAAGCAGCCCTACAACACCCACAGTTAACCACTAAATTTCAGGCGCCAGTGGGATGATGTTGCTTCCTTTCCATGAAATTATCCATGGCATATATTTCCCCTTTTGAAAATCTGTGTTCAGGGTACCTGTAGAAAAGTGTCTGTCTCCTGTCTCTGTCCTAGAAAAATAAAATTAATTGAAGGTAGATGCAATGGTTTAAGATAAAATACCTTATAAAAGTAGTACAGCATCCAGAAAATTGATACACCTATTGCAAAATTTAAGAGAAGCCAGTTTAAGAGCCATTAGAGAAGAGAGCTGATTGGTTGAAACTAAAGCATGGGGGGGGGATTATTTTATTCCAAGTTCTTCTTGGAATCCTTTTTCTGAAATAACATTGGTAGGCAGTATGTCATTTCCCTCTGTATCTACCACCTCATTAATACAGGCTGGCATCAGGAAAAGAAAACAGAAGTGTGTAAGGCTTACTACATATAGTAAAAGGGGCTTTTGCATGCTATAAAAATAGCTTGCCTTTGCGTATCTATTCTGTTATCACTACAGATCAATGAAAACAGTGTTTTCCTAAATATATACCATTAGATGTTGTCATCTGAGCTGCCACAAAACGTACCAACCAACCTCTGAAAGCCTGCACTTCATGTAAATAAAAATTCTAGTTTCAAAGTGCTAGTTAAATAAATGTCAATGTGTTTTGTCTCTGGTTTAGTAGGGCAATGCATAGTGTATATGCACATCCTTGCACTTCATACACAAATGCAGAACTTGGACAGAGGGTATAACAACAGATGGTTGTTGGGGGGGAAGATTTAATAATACAGTGCTCACACCTAATATTTCCACACTAACAGCTGTGCAGGAAAGTTATGCTACTTGGAGCTTCATCCCTAAGGGCTGAGTAGAGAAGATCTTTCTTAGGACTGGAAGCTGTCAAACGTGGACTATGGGGAGCTCATTTGCACAGGCTCCATAACTTGTAGCTTGAGACCTGGGGATTTTGGTCTGTGTCAGGACATCTGCACCAAGTTTGCTTTTCATCTGCAAAGTAGCTGGCTTGGTTTGCAGCTAGGGTCAGGAGTCTCTCAGGGGCTGCAAGGCTCACAAGGCCATGAAGGTTGTGAAGATTTGTCTTTTGCTTTGTTATTATCTTTGTTTTGGACCAGTTAAGCTCCAGTGTTATTTTTTATTTCTCACCTGCACCTCTATGGATGAATCACATGGATTTTCCAGAATTCAGAGCAGGGATGAATTCCATGTCCATCTGCCTCTTTGGTATTGACTCCATGTCTTACCCAGCATGAGTTAAAACAGGAACTGTCAGAAGTAAGTGATGACACACTTCATGCTAAGTGATGGTAAGATGGTTCAAGAAAGTTACAGGAATATTACAGTGTCATATAGGAAAGGGAGTGCCTCTCTTAAACCTTCACATCAATTATTTTTACTTTTCATTCGCAAATTACTTCCCCCATTTGATTTTTAAGGTGTGTGCCAGTGGAATGAGGCTTTTAGTTTTTAATTAGTCTCTATTTGCAGCTTGTGTATGGAAATTTTCACAATTGTCCATTATTTGATCAAAGGCTTTGAAATTATCTTGCATCATCCATTTGTATAAAGTATGTTCGCTGTATTTTTAGTACATTAAGAGTAACTGTAACTTCTTGTAAGTTAATTTTAGGAGTTTAGAGAGAAGGAAAAGTGTTAGTTTCTGTTAGGTCTCTTATGACCTAAACTGTTTTTCATCATGGAACCTATTGCTACAACAGTTTTCTGAAAAGAAAACACTGTTTACAAAGTAAACATTTTTTCTGGCTGCAAGATTGTTTGCTGTCCAGGAAGCAAACACATTCTAGTTCATTACATATATTTTGAGTGTATGAAAGGAAAACAAGTTTATACATTTTAAACGTGCAGCTCACAGACTTTCCGGATAGAAACCACTTGGGAGTCATAACACATTTCCAGGACCTCCCCTAGTGAGACTCCTCAGATATCAGAGCAGCAGTGACTCATCGACCGCAGGAAAGGCAATTGAATTAAAACTTAAATATTTATGCATCTGAGTCACTCAAATTGCAAAACAAATACAGCCCAATTTCTGGGTGAGATATCTGTGTTTCCCAAGAAAATTTGCTGTTGGTATTTCAAGAGCTGCAATGGGCCTGAATTTGGCAGTTGAATTTTGTTTTCACACCACTTCTTTTTCATTTATTTATTTATTTTTTTCTTAAGTGGTTTTCACAGATTTGGAATAAATATAGTAGAGCTTTAAATAGCCTCGTTCAGAAACCTGACTAGAAAGCTGCTGAGACACACACTTAGAAATTTTTTGTTTAGAAAGAAATTCTAAATGAAG